>CM019063.1:437611655-437814155 GCA_009667805.1 Leptobrachium leishanense | reverse complement strand
TGTTTTTTGGCAGTAACCCATAACTGGATTTGACAATTCATGCCTAAAGTACAATGTTGTGTGAAAAAATAACACGAAAAGTGACTACCTGAAAGTTTGACATAGAGCTAGTGCATGGAAAGTGTTAAAATACAACTCTTGAAGCACCCTAGGGTGTGCCCTTTCTAAAAATATATATGGTTTGATGGGGGTAAATTACTTTGGCCGGCTTCAAAAATGTCCCAAATAGGACATGGGTGCATGATGACGAAATGTGAAAATTCCAAGTTGGAAAACTGAAATGCGCACCCCCCAAATAAGGCCTATTAGCCCCCAAATGACCCGACATACCTATACATGGGTGGTATCAATTTACTCAGAAGATGTTGCTGAACATATTTTGGGGTGTTTTTTGGCAGTAACCCATAACTGGATTTGACAATTCATGCCTAAAGTACAATGTGTGTGAAAAAATAACACAAAAAGTGACTACCTGAAAGTTTGACATAGAGCTAGTGCATGGAAAGTGTTAAAATACAACTCTTTGAAGCACCCTAGGGTGTGCCCTTTCTAAAAATATATGGTTTGATGGGGGTAAATTACTATGGCCGGCTTCAAAAATGTCCCAAATAGGACATGGGTGCATGATGACGAAATGTGAAAATTCCAAGTTGGAAAACTGAAATGCGCACCCCCCAAATAAGGCCTATTAGCCCCCAAATGACCCGACATACCTATACATGGGTGGTATCAATTTACTCAGAAGATGTTGCTGAACATATTTTGGGGTGTTTTTTGGCAGTAACCCATAACTGGATTTGACAATTCATGCCTAAAGTACAATGTGTGTGAAAAAATAACACAAAAAGTGACTACCTGAAAGTTTGACATAGAGCTAGTGCATGGAAAGTGTTAAAATACAACTCTTTGAAGCACCCTAGGGTGTGCCCTTTCTAAAAATATATGGTTTGATGGGGGTAAATTACTTTGGCCGGCTTCAAAAATGTCCCAAATAGGACATGGGTGCATGATGACGAAATGTGAAAATTCCAAGTTGGAAAACTGAAATGCGCACCCCCCAAATAAGGCCTATTAGCCCCCAAATGACCCGACATACCTATACATGGGTGGTATCAATTTACTCAGAAGATGTTGCTGAACATATTTTGGGGTGTTTTTTGGCAGTAACCCATAACTGGATTTGACAATTCATGCCTAAAGTACAATGTGTGTAAAAAAATAACACAAAAAGTGACTACCTGAAAGTTTGACATAGAGCTAGTGCATGGAAAGTGTTAAAATACAACTCTTTGAAGCACCCCAGGGTGTGCCCTTTCTAAAAATATATGGTTTGATGGGGGTAAATTACTTTGGCCGGCTTCAAAAATGTCCCAAATAGGACAATGGGACATGGGTGCATGATGACGAAATGTGAAAATTCCAAGTTGGAAAACTGAAATGCGCACCCCCCAAATAAGGCCTTTTAGCCCCCAAATGACCCGACATACCTATACTTGGGTGGTATCAATTTACTCAGAAGATGTTGCTGAACATATTTTGGGGTGCTTTTTGGCAGTAAACCTTAAAGTTCACAGTACATGTATTCTTAAATTGCGTTCAAAAAAAAAAAATCACCAAATTTTTTTTTTTCTCAAACTTTGGCATAGATTTGTGGTAAAATGGTTTGCATGGAAAGAGTCAAAATACCCCAAGTTTAATACCTTGATTTGTTTACTTTAAAAAAATATGTATATGTGGAGGGTTATTCAGGAATTAGTGACAGATATCAGTGTTACAATGTCACTATCACTAGTTTTGAAAATAAACTCTTTGGAAATGGCAAAGTGCTACTTGCACTTATTGTTGCATAAAATAAGGAAAAAAGCGAGGAATATGTAAACATTGGGTATTGCTAAACTCAGTACTAAATTTAGAAACTACTAAGGAATTAATTTTTTGACGGTTGTTGATACATAAGAAATTTTGGGGGTCAAAGTTCGAAAAAGTGGTGTTTTTTCAATTTTTGTGTCATATTTCACAATATTTTTTATAGTAAATTATATGAAATGATGAAAAAAATGGTATCTTTATAAAGTCCATTTAGTGACGAGAAAAACAGTGTAAAATATGTGTGGGTTACATAAACGAGTAAGAGGAAAATTTGACGTAAACACTAAGAGCGCAGAAACGTAAAAAAAGCAGCGGTCACGAACGGACGGATTCGTGTAAAACCGCCCGGTCACTAAGGGGTTAAATTATATGGGACTAATGTGTCCCTATAAAGCCTTTTTTGAGGGTAGTAGCATCTCTGTCCCATTCCATTCTTGTTGTTTTTTTATTTCACTTGTGATTTATACTTTGATGAAAATGATATATAGATAGTCATGAAACCGTTACAAAGTCATCAACATAACTAAAACATACAAAATTCACATATGTACAATTCTTATTTATTTTTTGTTGACAAAAACCAGTCGGGAAAACCTTTCACGATATTGGTTTACAGTTCATCGTTTAGAATGTTCACAGTGTGTTCACACCATTGCGTCCTGCTTTTTGCTATGGTGTAGTAGAGTAATGAAAATAATGAAATTGGAATTATACGTTAAATTTAATTTATGGGTTACATCTAGATCAATCTAACTACTATTTGTGTGAACTAATTTCAAAGCTTCAGGAAACCAAAGCCTCTCTTGCTTAAATAACCATAGAATACAAACAACTTGGGAAAACATTGATTAAATGTACACAACAGGCAGTTTGAAAACTATAAACCTGTAACCTGACAGACAGATCTGGATTTAGGAAAATGTAAATGCAGATTGTAACCATTTTTTGGTCATGCCCCATGTTTAAAGATGTGTTCGATGGAATGCCTTTGAATTGCTGTTTATCCCACATGTAATTGCTTTTCTTAAGTCAATATTCATCTTGGGATTTGTCGTGTATGTATTTGAACTGTTTACTGATTGTAGTATGACGATACATTCTAAAATAAAAAATGCAGCAGATAATTGTGTTTACACACACATATTAATTTTAATGTTAAGAGGAAAAGAATATATATATATGATAATTCTTAAATTATCACCACTTAATCCAACTCAAACATCAGTGAATAAAACATTACAATACGAATTTCTTCTTTAATTGTGATAAAACAAGGGTTCCCAATCCCTCTATCGGCGGAAGCATCATATACCGCCTCCCTTTAGGCCCAGGACCTTGTGGGCACCTGACAGTGAGGCCAACAACCCGGTCGTCGAGTGTGGGCGGAGCCAAGCTCCAAGCCAACCGCTGGCCCTTGACCTGTGCTTTGACCCTAGAACATTCTTTTGGATCACCCTTGCATACTATGCTATAAGAATATATATATACATAATACTGCTGTTCCACGCACTGCATATTGGGGTTCTCTCTTGCTCCACTCTGGATACCCAGAGCCTGACACTGTGAGATGTAAACTTCTGAATTAATCTTAATAGATCCAATTAATTGGATCTGAATGATTATATTTGGCTCGGCTTGAGTCAAATTTGCTTTTTTAAAAAAAGATTCAGTTTCACTACGGATATTTGCAATTTCAAAATTGGATCGTTCCATATTGGCAATTCCGAATTGGTACCAACCAAATCGCACGTGTACATCCTACATCCTTCAGGTACAGAAAAGTGCTGAAATATTGCTGCTGTTTGCTCAAGAGAAAATTTCGCAATGAAACCCAAGGTGGATATACAGGTTATGAAGTCACATAACAGTAACATAACGGTAACAACCCCTCACATGTCTATTAGCCAAATAGACTGTCTTAAGTGAATGGAGCCCATGGTTTCACATTAATGTTTCTATTAAACAACCATACCAGGTGGTCACATTTAATGCATTAATATAATCTACAGTTATAAAAAAGCCTATCCAACAAAATAATTACCCATCAGCCCCTATGGAATCAATGTGCTTAGTGTTGTCGCTGAGCATTTTTTTTAGAGTGGATAACAGGATAAATAAAGCTATAACTCCAAGAAATATAGTTGAGCTTGTGCTTAAAACCCAGTCCTTAAGTAGTGAGACAGTACTCTAATGGATTAAGCGCTTCAATGAATTATTATTCATGATCCATGATTATTTTTTACTAGTTGTAAAGCCTGCCCAGAGGGCAGTCTATTGTGGATATACTGCCCCTGCTAATGGATATACTGCCCCAGCACGTGGATACTGCCCCAGCACGTGGATACTGCCCCCGCACGTGGATACTGCCCCAGCCTGCCCAGAGGGCAGTCTATTGTGGGTATACTGCCCCAGCTCGTGGATACTGCCCCAGCACGTGGATATTGCCCCAGCATGTGGATACTTCCCCAGCATGTGGATACTGCCCCAGCACATGGATATTTGCCCCCAGCGCATGGATTTGCCCCCAGCTCATGGATTTGCCCCCAGCTCATGGATTTGCCCCCAGCTCATGGATTTGCCCAGCACATGGATTTGCCCCAGCACATGGATTTGCCCCCAGCTCATGGAGTTGCCCAGCTCATGGATTTGCCCCAGCTCATGGATTTGCCCAGCACATGGATTTGCCCCAGCTCATGGATTTGCCCAGCACAATGATTTGCCCCCAGCTCATGGATTTGCCCCCAGCTCATGGAGTTGCCCAGCTCATGGATTTGCCCCCAGCTCATGGATTTGCCCCCAGCTCATGGATTTGCCCAGCACATGGATTTGCCCCAGCTCATGGATTTGCCCAGCACATGGATTTGCCCCAGCTCATGGATTTGCCCAGCACATGGATTTGCCCCCAGCTCATGGATTTGCCCCAGCTCATGGAGTTGCCCAGCTCATGGAGTTGCCCAGCTCATGGATTTGCCCAGCACATGGATTTGCCCCAGCACATGGATTTGCCCCCAGCTCATGGAGTTGCCCAGCTCATGGATTTGCCCAGCACATGGATTTGCCCCAGCTCATGGAGTTGCCCAGCACATGGATTTGCCCAGCACATGGATTTGCCCCAGCTCATGGATTTGCCCCCAGCTCATGGATTTGCCCCAGCTCATGGAGTTGCCCAGCTCATGGATTTGCCCAGCACATGGATTTGCCCCAGCTCATGGAGTTGCCTAGCTCATGGATTTGCCCAGCACATGGATTTGCCCAGCACATGGATTTGCCCCAGCTCATGGAGTTGCCCAGCTCATGGATTTGCCCAGCACATGGATTTGCCCAGCACATGGATTTGCCCCAGCTCGTGGATTTGCCCAGCACGTGGATTTGCCCAGCTCGTGGATTTGCCCCCAGGTCGTGGATATGGACCCCCCCAGCTCGTGGATATTGACCCCCCCAGCTCGTGGATATTGACCCCCCCCCCAGCGCTCATACTTACCTGTCGAGCGCCGCCAGGGAAGTGAAGATTTCCCCGCTTCCGGTCTTTGAAGGACCCAAGCCGCGGTCACGTGACCGGGGCTTGGGTCCTTCAAAGCGGAAGCGAGGGAACTTTCCCTTCGCCGCTCGGGGGACCCGTTAGATGCACACAGCAGCCGGGTAGAGGCTGCGCTCGCAGCCTCTACCCGGCTGCCGCGCGCATCCAACCCCCCGAGCGGCGGAGGAAACTTTCCCTTCGCCGCTCTGGGGTTGGATGCGCGCGGCAGCCGGGTAGAGGCTGCGAGCGCAGCCTCTACCCGGCTGCTGTGTGCATGTGTAACCGCCGCGGCGAGCCGGCAGCCGGCTCGTGCCGCGGCGGTTGCATGCGCGCGCAACCAACCGCCGCTGGTTGCGCGCGCATGCGCAGTAAGGCTTTGGCGACGGACAGCCAAAGCCTTACTCTTTTATTATATAGATATGTAAATCAAAACATAATAAAAACACGCTCAGCGTTTGACATTTCACGCAGAAACGGCATGAGAATAATAGAATACAGAGCTGTGGTGCTTTACATGTGGGGTGATGTCTGATAGATTGGAGGCAGCACTGGTGTTTTATAAACAGTGTATATGATTATAAAAAGGATGCAGTGACTGTGATAGATACAAATGTGACATCATTACGGTTTATTCTGGTTTATATTAGAGTACATGGTTTTAAATCGAGGGAATTAAATTTTTAAAGGGTTACAAAGGAGTATATTGAGCGTCCCACAGGTCTATTAACTAACTACTTTTATTTAAACAACTATAGATTTACTAACTTACTGTAACGTTGAACATCAAATCAGATTTTAGCACCATTTATACATAAATTAAGTCATTTCTAAAGGGTTGACATAACTTTGCAACTGTATATAAGTTAAACTCTTTAATAACAAATTCTTTGGAAAATATAAAAAGGAGGCTTTGGCTGTAAGAAATCATGAAGACATTTTTAACACAGCATCAAATATATTTATATGTAGAGGTGCTGTTGTGAATTAATAGATACAACAAGCAGTACGAATAGTTACTGCACTTCCAGTAGTATTACTGATAATATGATGGTTGAGACTGCAGATGGACAACTGTCTATCATTAATTATATTTGAGGTTAAGTGTGTCTGTCCTCTACTCTTGCTGATGCTGACAACAATTTTGCTTCCTTAAATTAGCCATTCAGCAGTGTTGGCTTGTTCATAGGGACAGGTAAGATATCGACCTCCAATGAAAAAAATATTAATACAGGTAAAAAATGCTTGCTGATAAATAAAAGGCCATACAATTTTTTTGTTTGAAGGAATTGTCATTAAAAACTAATTTATGTGATAACTGCTAAAATATAGTGGATTAGTTGTTTGTTTCCTTCTCATCTATTGCAGAAAGACTGTAAGAAAACAAAAAAAATATTTTCAGATGTCTTTTATTTTTGATACTAAAATCAAACTGATGCTTTCTTAACAATTACACTTGTTTTTGTTGATGGAAGAAGAAACAGAAGACTCAAAGTGAAAACAACTCTATGACAAGGAAATCTATTCATTTTTGCACATTAGCAGTTGCTTACCAATTCTGGGATCTGAAACACAAACGCTACAGTAGGTGTTATTCAGAAAGGACCGAACTTGCCACCGAAGGGCACCGAACAGTGAATCTCACCGTACGATGCAATTTTGGGACAGTTCCTCTATTAAGAATGCTGTCCATAATCACTCCTGATGAAGCCATAACATTAGCAGTGGCGTAACGTGCGCAAGCATGACTTGGTAGTGGTAGTTTGATATTTTAGCAGTTACACTTATACAATACTAAGAAAATATTGCTGGTTGTTTTCTCCAGGGATTTAACACTTCATCTATATTTATGGACTTGCAGTCTCTTGCTGGCTTAGTTTTGCCAATGTGCCAGGGCGTGCGGTGAGGTCAGTGGCTAGTGAGGCACTGGCTATTATCAAAGCAAGATATGCACAGACATTAACTAACTTTCTGTGGTTTGTGTTTAGCTGTAAATTATCTTTTACTCATTTACTACCCACACATATATTATAATTTTCCTCTCCATTATACAGACTTTCTAATGATACCATTAGTTTCATCATATCATATACTTTACTATAAAAAAATATGATAAAAAACCTTTTTCTGTGCCTATGCCTGTCATACTCTGTATTCACCAATAGAGGGAGCAGAGGAAGCTGCTTGTGACTGTCATACTCTGTATCCACCACTAGAGGGAGCAGGAGGAGCAGCTTGTGCCTGTCATACTCTGTATCTGGCCCTAGCAGGAGCCGAGGGAGCTGCCTGGGCCACTTCCTGTCAATCAGAGGCCAACTTCCAATGCAGGCAGTTTTTTGAATGGCTTGGACCAATGGTGCTTTCCTATTGGTCCAAGCTATTCCATTGCTCTGTCAATGCCTTACTGAGGCTCTGGCGAGCACTGCTCAGGAAGTAGGCAGCACGCTTGTGTTCCTATATGAAAAGACGCGCGGTGCACACTTCTTTAAGCAGCTTACACGATTACATAGAGGGGAAGCATACCACCACTACGCAAATTGTGTAAGCTGTAAAAAAAATGCACACACTGGGTGCAGAGGTAGAGAGGACAGAGCCGACAGTGGGGAAGCACTATTTTAATGCCTACCCTGACGGCATGTCCCTGCAATGTGCTGTATGGAAGTAGTAGGGACTAAGAGCTAAGAGGGATAGCACAGAAATCTTTTACATATAGGGATATGACCTAGGGCTGTATGTGTACCTGAGTGATTTAAGTGGTTTAACCCATACAACCCTGATTATTTGTTTAAACCTGTCTCTTAAACCTGTCCATAAAGGAAATCTTATACAGGTTTTGTACCTGGCATAACTCTGCTCCCAGTGGAATATCAAACTCAAACCTTTTACTGGAGTTTACTACCATATAGTATTTTACCGTGTGCAAACTATAAATTTTTATTAGTTCCCCCACCCTTAACCCCTTCCCGACCGCTGACGTACCATGTACGTCCTGCCCACGGGTCTCCCTTAGACCCGAGGACGTACATAGTACGTCAGCGGGCTCCTAACCTCCCTTCCTGCTGATACTGACCTCCCTCGCCGGCTCCCACAACATCTATGGCAATCTTGAAGCTTGCCTTGCCATTTCCTGGGGGCTGGCGGTTCCGATGATGTCATCAAGCTGCGTGATGATGTCAACGGCTGGCGCCGGTGGGCAGAATTCAGGAAGGGGGGCTCGTTTGGAGCCCTCTATCTCCCCATCCGTTTAAGCTAGAGCGATGCAAGTTGCACTGCTGGAAATGGGACAGTCTCCCCCAATTCAGTGGTGTACAGCATTAACAGTTTCACTGCCAGGTCGCGATTCGGCTCAAATTTGCGCCTAATAGCGATTCAAACCTGGAGGGGGCTGACATCTTGGATGTCAGCCAAGCCTCCAGGTCACCCCCACCCACTGACAACCTCACCATATGTGTGAGTATGTCAGTGGGCCAGTTAACCCCCTAGCTGCCATGTGGAGATAAGAGGATCCAAATATCCCCCCATCTCCCGATCTGTGGCAGTTAGAGGGTCATATTTTAAAGCAAGTATGGAAAAAAGATACCTCCAGCGCTGCAAGGAATGGTGCACTTGTGCTACCACATTTATTTTAAATAAACAAAAGGAAAACACAAAACAAACGTTTCGGGGACACAGCCCCTTCTTCAGTGTATAGTGCCTGGAGGTATCTTTTTTCCATACTTGCTTAAGATTCATTACCCTCTTGGTTGGATGTACAAGAGTGAATTGCCTCTCCAGCAGCAGCTGAGTATATTTTCATAAATTGTGGATACCCAACCCCATACATAATTTTTGGGTTCCTATTCATATTTTAAAGGCCTGATCATGACCAGGTTTGGTGTAAAAATATAATTAAAAAAAGTAAATAAATAAAAAAAATTGTTTTTTTTTTACAATTTCTTTTGTCTGGGGGTTTAGTTAAATAGTGCCTAGGCTGTCATCTAAAAATAATTAGCATAAAATGGTCAGAATGAGCTCATAGGTGAACTGGCTCAGCAGTGAAGGGGTTAAAAAGCAGAAATATGTAAAAATTGGGTATTTCTATTCTCGGGACAAAATTTTGAAACTATTTAGCCGGGATCTTCTTTGGTGGTTGTAGATTTTGGGGATTAAATTACGAAAAAGTGTGTTTTTACCATTTTTTCATCATATTTCATATTTTTTTATAGTAAATTATTCGATATGATGGAAATAATGGTATTTTTAGAACGTTCATTTAATGGCAGGGAAAAACGGTGTATAATATGTGTGGGTTGAATAAACGAGTAAGAGGAAAATTTGACCTAAACACGAACAGCGCAGAAACGTTAAAACAGCAGCGGTCACTAAAGGACGGATTTGTGTTAAACTGCCCGATCACTAAGGGGTTAATTTTTACCAAACAATTTGCCATATTTGTGGTTCCCTGTAAAAAAAAGGGGAAAGGGGGCGTGGTTTGGACGCGAGGCAAGATGGCCGCATGATTCTGCAGCTCTGTACCCGGGAACAGCAAACAAGCCTTTTTGAATGTCCTCACGGCGTCCCACAGGACAAAAAAAGCAAGCCGCTATCTCCCTGAGTCACCCTCATACCCTGGCGCTGCCCGGGAGCTCCCCAATGCGGCACTATCTCCGCGGATCCCAGGCTGCTCCCTCACAAGGCTGCAAATCCAAGATGGCGGCGGCCGGAGACCACATGGCTGAATCGGAGGACGACCTGCAGGATAGCCGGGCTTCCTCTCTGAGCGACATACCCAACGCGAAGGTAAGGGAGACCCTGCGCCATCTCCTCACTAAAAGGGACCTGGAATCTCTTTTCTCCCGCATGGAGGCAAAATTTGAAGCAAAGTTCACTGAATTAGGGGCTGATGTGCGGCAATTAGGAGGCAGAGTGCAAGATTTGGAGGATGATAGAGATGCTTCCGTGGCCCACCTTGACAGATTACAGACCCAATTGAACGAACAGTCCCTATGTTGCTGAACTACGCCACTCGGTAGACGATTTAGATAATAGAGGGTGCCGCAATAATGTACGAATCAGAGGCATCTCAGAACCGGAGGACACAGAAGATATTCTCCAAAATTTGCAGACTTTATTTAATACGCTCCTCGACCGTCCACCTGATACATCTACACTGCTTGATAGAGCGCTGCGCCCACGTGGGGCCCCACCAACACCCCTGAGAGATATCATCTGCCGCATACACCATTTCCCGCTCAAGGAAGAGATCATGCAGGCGGCAAGAAAGAGACGCTCTATCACCCATGACGGACACGCGGTGGAAATCTATAAAGACCTCTCCAGATTCACTTTGCTAGCCCGGAGATACCTTAAACCAATTACATATATTCTCAGAGCTTGTGACATTAGATATCGATGGGGCTATTCTTTTGCTCTTCATGTACGCAAGGGCAATCGGCTCATGTCTGTCATGGAACCTGGAAATGTGCCAGAATTCATACGCGCCCTGGATTTACCGCAGGTGGAGGTGGTGAACTGGCACGGGGGTGACTTTTTGGATTACCCCCTCCCAAACCACAATGGCAAAAGTGGCAAGCAGTCCATAGGCAAAAGCACCGTCGCCCACTCATTGACGAGGCAGCAACCCCGGAACTCCACTCGACCTTTGGCCCGGTGCGGCAGGATGCCTGAGGGGTTCCATTCTCTTGCTACCGTGGCCTGAAGGTCCCCCTTGAAAGCTACGTCCTGTGGACCAGGGTCAACACCTCTTGAGATTGTCCGCATTTTTTTTTTCCCATTGCAATAAGTGACTGGACAACCGGATAAGTCCTGAGGTTACGTCCATATGCTGAGATCGACATTTGAAGGTTACGCTTACTTCATGTTTGCACGGGTGCGGCAGAATTAGAAGGCTATTAGCCTAATTTTTATAGTAATGTTTTGTATAGTTCATTTTACCCCGATCACGGCTTATATGTTAAGTACTTTACTTGCGATCTACACCGTCCCCCCTGCGGTGTTTGAGATTATCCAATATGTAGGGAACGGCTGTTCCTTATCCCCATCTTGCTCGCTTGACCCCATATGGGTCTGTACCCTATTCGGGTACCCACACCGATATTTGCTCTGTGTTATGCACTGTATGGTGCTGTTTTTGCTTTTATTTTTGTTTCTGTTTCAATTTCTGTTTGTCTATTTGGGTCTGCGCAACTTGCACACTCTATGTATGTCTGAACCACGTGAGTTGGGATCGCACCAGGGAATGCACTCTCTCCAACGCTGCTATTTTTTTAGGGACACTTTTTTAGATTATGGCTAGGATACGAATTATATCCCTGAACGTCAGGTGACTGAATCACCCGTCTAAACGACGGATAGCTTTGGCCGATCTTCGTAAGCAAAAATGTGATTTTGCCTTCTTGCAGGAAACCCACTTTAGGTCAGATAGTGCTCCGACATTGCGCTCAAATTATTTTACCCAGAGCTTTTTTAGCAATTTTACAGCTTCCAAATCTAGAGGGGTGGCCTTCTGGTGGCCTCACACATCCCTTTCACATGTACCTCTCAGATTGAGGACCCACAGGGCCGTTTCATATTCTTGAAGGGCCATATAGGTTCTAGATTAGTAACTTTGGCAAATATCTATCTCCCTAATACACACCAGTGCGCTGCGTTAAGTAGGATTTTGAGCAAGCTCGCTAAGTTTGCAGAAGGCCTTTTGTTATGTGGTGGAGATTTCAACATCACCCCGGACTCCCCGAGGGAGGCTGCCTCTTCCTCTGGCACCCTGCAACCAACTCAAAGACGCAGATTCCATCAATTATTACAAATGTTTACAATTAGTAGACTGTTGGAGAGCGATGCATCCCACTGGGCGTGACTATACATTTTACTCTCATGCTGCCCTGGTACTCTCCCGTCTGGACCTTTTCCTCATGTCTCACCATACCCTTCACTTACTCCGCTCAGTGTCCATAGGGAGCATTACTTGGTCTGATCATGCCCCGGTACACTTGGACCTCGACATTCCTGACCTACCCCCTAGATGCCATCAGTGGCATCTTAACGAATCCCTACTGAAAGATGTGGTCCACCGAGAGTATCTCTCGGAAGCCATTACTCAATACTTTGCTGTAAATAATAATGGGGAAGTCTCTGCTCCTATACTGTAAACCAAATAATCCGGGTCTCAGGCAGCTAGAGGATGAAATTTTATTCACGGGAGTGAATCTCCAAGGAAAAAATGTGACGTTTCGGCCACAAAGAGCCTTAATCATTGATTAAGGCCCTTTGTGGCCGAAACGTCACGTTTTTTCCTTGGGGAGATTCACTCCCGTGAATAAAATTTAATCTTCTAGCTGCCTGAGACCCGGATTACTTGGTTTACTGTATGAGGAGGGGGGTTTTCGGCACCCCTGCACACGGTGACTCGGCGCTAGATTCGGCGGGCTCCCGACATTGTGGATTGTGGCGCTTGTGGATGCTCCTATACTGTGGGAGGCGCATAACAGCGTACTCCGGGGGCAGCTGATTCAACTGGGGGCCAGATGTAAAAGGGAAAGGGGAGACAAAATTCAAACCTTGCTCGCGGATATACAGACCTTTGAGACTCTCCATAAGGCCACACCGTCCGCTGAACATTATTCCTCCTTATCCTCCCTTTGATTAGAATTGAGGCAATTGCTGCACCACCATGCTTGCAGGTCGCTCCTCCTTACTAAATGATCCTATTACCTTCACGATAACAGATGTGGTAAACTCCTAGTGAGAGCCATACGCCAGACATACCAGTCTACCTACATTCCTGGCAAAAAAAGGGGTGAAGCGCCGACCGGAAACGAGTGCCCAAACCACTCGCTGAATGTTGTATACGGAGCTTTCTCTATGTACCTGAACAACAAATAGATGAAGAAATCACAACACAGCGCTTAATAGACCTAGGTCCATAAGAAAGTGGGATAGACACGCTATAAAAAGAAACCCAAATACACCATAGCCTACTCAGCTCTTTTAACTTATCAGCTGAGTGCTGGTGGAGAGTGTTAAAATGCAGCCCTCCCACCCACTCACGGAGTTTTAAGACTCTCCAATCACAATTCTCCAAAAACAAAACTGTGTCCAAATTCCTATTTATTCTGCTGCTTGCCCTGGCAAATGATGTTGAATCCAAGCCTGGTCCAACAGATGACGCCACGTTTAGTCTCCCCACTAAATAAGGCCTCTCCTTTGTGCACTGTAATATCCGCAGCTTACTCCCTAAACTGGACGAGCTTAAAGCTTGGTGCCTCCATTAAAAACCTAAAGTCATTGTGCTGACAGAAGCATGGCTAACCCCTAACGTACCAGACTCTGCCATATCAATACAAGGGTATTCATGTTATAGAAAGGACAGAGCAAAGAGAGGAGGAGGAATTGTTATTTATGTTGACGAGTCCACAAAGTTCACCCCTCTGCAAAACTCTAGCTCCCCAGCCACTTTTGATTTCCTTTCTGGTATTATTGAGATCCCATTCAGTAAACCAATTCTTGTTGCTGAATTATATCGCCCACCGAGCTCCCCAGTGCACTCCATTTCTGACATAACCCAAATTCTTAGTAATTTGGTAGCTCAAAACCAAAAAAGTGAACTGCTGGTCCTCGGTGATTTTAATGTTGACTGGCTGAATCCTAAAAACAATAAACTCTGCTCCCAGTTTAAGGCTTTCCAGTTAACACAATTAATCTCCTCCCCCACTCGCATTAATATGAAAAGCCTTAACCATACCTTGCTGGACTGGATTCTCTCCTCATGTCCTGATAGAATACAGGAGGCAGGCGTTCTCGCTAATAGCTTCAGTGATCACTGTCTAGTGTACTGTGTGCGCAAAATAAAGGCCACAAAATCTCCCTCAAAGGTAATAATCACCAGGTCCTTCAAGAAATTTAATCTTGAATCCTTCCTAAATGATCTCAAACGGCTCACGTGGTACAGGCTAAACCTAATCCCAGACCTGGACTGTGCAATTGAATACTTTCAGTCAGAGCTCCTGCAATTCTGGAATGCCCATGCTCCACTGCGTAAAGTGCGAGTCAAAGGGGCACATCTCCCATGGGTTACAGCTGACCTCACACACATGTACCAGCTTAGAGATTCACTCTGGTCAAATTTCAAGAGTACTGGATCCATGAACGATCACTGTGAATATCAAAAATGGCGAAATGCATGCACAAAGCAAACAAAAATGGCCAAAGCCCAATACTTCAATGAAAATCTAAACAAAAACATATCAAACCCGAGAAATTTTTGGAAAATCATAAATAACATACAATCGCCCCCTGTCCACTCCCAACCAGCTGCTGTCAAAGTAAACAACCAAACCCTGCAACACCCCCTAGATGTAGCAAATGCCTTTAATAACTATTTTGTTGGATGCGCCAACACCCTGATTGCTAAGCTAGCAATTGAAACACATTCAGAAAGGCAGCACACAAGTCCGATCCTTCCAACTGTGCAAAAACCCTGTATCAAAGAGAAATTCCGTTTTAGACCGGTGCCTGTCAGTGCCATTACTAAACTTCTCTGTAACCAAAAAATGAAACACCAGTCAGGACCTGACCAAATCCCAGCAATGCTGCTGAAAATCAGCGCGCCGGCAATTGCAAAACCTGTCGCAACCCTAATCAATGAATCACTGGCGACTGGATATATACCCAAACTCTGGAAGACTGCGAGAGTGGTACCTATCCATAAAAGAGAAAGACAATACTTTGGTATCTAACTACCGTCCAATATCATTGCTTCCTGTAATCTCAAAAATCCTGGAAAATGTGTTTACACTCAATTACGTGATTACTATCAGTATTGGAACTATTTAACCCCAGATCAATCCGGCTTCCGTCCAAATCATTCAACCACAACTGCCCTTTTAAAAGTTTCCAATGATATCCAGGTTGACATGGAACAAGGAAACCTAACTGGAGCCATCTTCCTTGATTTTGCCAAGGCCTTTGTCACAGTAGACCATGGCATCTTATTACAAAAACTTAAAAACTCTTGTATTGGTGATCGCACGCTAACCTGGTTTCAATCATATGTGTCTGATCAGTCGCAATATGTGTCCATTTCTGACAGCACTTCCTTCGCCCTCCCAGTCACATGCGGTGTACCCCAAGGCTCGATACTCGGCCCCCTGCTATTCACAATATTCATAAATGATCTGCCCAATGTCTGCAAAGCTTCAACTGTACACATGTACGCAGACAACACTGTAATCTATACCAGCAAACCAGATCTCCCACAGCTGGAGGCCGTGCTGCAAGACCAATTCACAGGGTAGAAAAGTGGATCAAAGATAACAAACTTTTTCTAAATGCTGAAAAACTGTTACAATGCTCTTTGGAACAGCACCTAAACTACACAAATTGCAAACACCCCATCTATGTGTCAGGACAAAATCAAATGGCACGCTGACTACAGTCACTTCTCTCAAATATCTAGGTATGTGGTTAGACCCAAATCTATCCTTTGGCCCCCACATTGACAAACTTTCATCTAAAATTTAGCCCAAACTAGGTGCCCTGTACAGAAACAAATCCTGCCTGAGCCCCGCGGTAAGAAAGCGGATTGTACAACAAATGCTTATGCCAGCTATTGAATACGGAGATGTAGTGTATGCAGCCGCCCCGCAAACGCACCTCCAGAAACTTACTACATTGTATAACTCATTCTGTCGCTTTGTGCTACAATGTAACTACATGACCCACCATTGTGACATGTTAAGAGAGCTAAACTGGCCGTCGCTGGAATCTAGATGAACCCTTCACCTTTCCAACCTGGTGTTTAAGAGCTTTTATGGGAAGCTACCACCCTACCTGATTAGGCTGCTTCCCTCAGCAGTTCCCTCATCCTAGAACCTCCGATCCAGGACCGACACCTTAATTGCAATACCACAATACAAAAAGAAAGTGACTCGATCCTCATTTTCCTACAGAGCACCACAATTATGGAATAACCTCCCAGACGCCATCAAATCTTCCCCCCAGTCTAAAGTCCCTTAAGAGCTCCATATTAACATACCTCAATAAGGAATGCACCTGTAAACATGTAACATAGTGACTATATTTCCTACATATTTATTTTCTGTTAATCTGTATATTTGTTTTGTGTTAATTTCTTGCATTTTACTACTTTGTATTTCTGTAACCATGTTCTTGAACACAGGACATACTTGAAAACGAGAGAATTCTCAATGTATCCTTCCTGGCAAAATCCTTTATAAATAAATAAATAAAATATGTCCATAAACATAGTGATCCTCATTTTCAAGCAATATGCTTCTTTACAATGCAGGTGATGGAACGTATACTGCAGGAGAAAACAGAAAAAAGGACCAAGATTGCGCAGTACACCAACATCAGATGGAGATAAATTTTGTTCGTATTCAACTCACATTTGGAGGAGCCCACAGCCGGCTCTCAGGAATATAGCGAGCAGGGACGTATGTCAGATGCCCATAAAGGTCTCATCTCAGTCAACCCTGTGAGCTCTTGAGCATAGTGTCCAGACAGAATGGACAAATGTCTCTGTATATCTACAGCAGTAAAATTATAAAATTAAAATAATCTTGGTTTTATACTACTAACATTTAGGGGTCATCATCACCAAAAATTAATTTTTTTAAAAATATTCAAGCAACCAGTGCTGGACCACTTGATATGGATTGACCTTGTTCCCTTTTTTCTTCTTTTCGTGCTACTACAGAACATGTGTGGATATGTACGGTCAGGACTTTTTTTCAGGGGGTACTCAGTACTGGCACTTCACCACTCAGTACCGGCACCTCACCACCAGCCAGAACTAACAGGAGAGAGCATGATGCACCTCCATCCTCCTGTAGTGGCAGGCAGAGAATCGGAAGCGCTCGGCAGCGCATGTTGCTCCTGAACGCTTCCTATTGTCAGGAGTGTATGTAGGGACTGATAACCCCCCCAGTAAGTGACAAGGGAGGGCTGCTTCCCCATCTCTCTGCAGCTGCTGCGCATTACTGTGAGTTTGATTGATGTGGAACTCATACACACTGCGCATTACTGTGAGTCCCATTGCTGTGGAACTCATACACACTGCGCATTACTGTGTTTCATTGCTGTGGAGCTCACAAATGCTAGGGGATTATCCCCTCAGTGCCATAGTTGCAAAAAACCCCATAAAAAACAGCTAACAGCCCTGCAATACAGATTTTTCTTGCAACAGAGGCACTTAATGTATAACCCCCATAGGATTACAACAATAGTTGTAGTTCATTTAAAGAAACACAGTATTAAAAAATATGGTTCCCTTTTACAGTGTCTTCCTTTAAGTGAACTACAACTATTGTTTATGAGGACATGAAAATAGGCATAATAATCAGTTTTTCCCTGGGCGTGAGAGTACCCCCACCTATTTTTCCAGAAAAAAAATCACTGTGTACGGTAATGATTGGCAGATATAAAAGACAAGAAGGCAACCAGTAGATCTTTTAAATATAAGTATCTCAGTCTTTTTATTATGCCACTACACAACATAAAAATAGTTGCATGTTATATGCATGTAAATATAATGGAAAAGGTGTGAGCATATAAAGACCAAACGTATAGATACCACTGCAGGTCCTAATGATTTCCAGACCACTAGATGAATGAATCGGACTGGAGTAAAATCAATATGGAGTTCCTAAAGAACACAAACAGCAAAGCAGCACATAAATTAAATACTCATGGTTTTAAGCTATCACATAAAATGATAGGAACCACACAGAATTGTAGTGGCACTACATAACATATGTAAGTGCAAAAGCACATATGTTAAAATAGTTGGCGTCCACCAAATCCAGCATACGGGGGTTCTGGAATTCTGTTGTCCTCAGGGGGAAGCACCAAAGTGTCTTACCTTCCGACTTAAGATGGCCCAAAATGCTGGTGGCTGATATAAAGAAAAGCGGATCGATAAGCATGACGCGTTTCCTCTAGTTGGAAATAGTGACTTTCTCAGGAGCTGCGATCTGAACTCCAGCTATCCCCATTTTATAGTTGCCCACTCTCGCCATGGCGTCCACGTGGCATAGGAGGATCCCGAACCGCACAGGAAGTGATGAGTCACTTCCTGAAGCGCACGTCACTTCCGGAAATCATTAGGACCTGCAGTAGTATATATATGTTTTCTCTGTATATGCTCACACCTTTTGCATTATATTTACTAGTCAGCACTGTGAGGGGAATGTTTTGAGCATAGCGGCCCCCTTTCGGTGATTGTTTTGCACTGTTACCGTTTGTTTCTGTTATATGCATGCATCAATGAGAAATACCGCTTCGCATCATTATCATACTTACGGATGCGCTGGGATATTGCTTTTGGCTTTTGAAGTTCGACACAGTGTTTGAGGATTGTGGACACGCTCCCACTATAGCAGCAACACTGTTTGTAATATCAATATATATTTTACTTAACAGAGCTATGGTTACACACATTTCTGCTTCTATAATGCAAAATGTCACAAATTTAAAATTTTATGTAATTTACATTTTCCTTCTACTATAAAGGATCAGAAAACAAGTATATCCTTGAATGGTGGATGTTCTTTTTTGAAACATGCACTAAAGCAGTCTAAAAGTGTTTAGTAATGAAGGATTATTACTAGGTGAAGCTAGAAATAAGATATGTGCTTTTAGGTGCTGCTTAGAAATGTCATCCTTCCCCCTTGAAATAAATATAAGTTGTCATTTTCCACAGCTCATAGCCTCATCACCTGTCACAAGCCTAATTACTTGAAGCTATGGTTTTTATTCTCTGCTTTTATCTTGCTTTTCAATCATGGTAGTCTCATTTATTATGTTTGGGCCCTAGTTATTCATCTTGTTTAGAGTGAGAATATTAAAAATGTGTATTGATGCTTTTACATAACATAGGCAACATATTTAAATAGAAGATATTTTATAAGTGAAGACTATGGAAAAGCCAATTGTTGCCATTACACATATTTTGTTAATGACTGAATTACAAAATTACTACACGTTGGGCGGAAAGAGAAATACTTTGTTTCAGCTAGTACTACTTAAAAGAATCTAATAGCTTACACTTTAATACAGTGTATTGGATCTGCCAGATGGATGCACCAATATATCAGCTTTTAATGCGGCAGAATATCATACCGCAAAGTTTAATTTGAGCTCAGGTTCTATGACTGTTTTTATCCGACTCAACCAGAGTTGGGTGGAGTGATAAAAAGAATGTTAACACCCTCCTGCTCAATCAAGTAAATAATTGCAGAATGTTATTTTGGTGCATCTTGATGTCCATATGAGCCAGTTCTTTCACACATTATCTGATATTTTTTCCCTTCCTTTATACAATCATTTTAACAGTGTATTTGCACTGCAAGGATCAGTATCAGTGGTTTTAGAGATGAGAGCTATGGTTGCTTTTACATCAAAACCACACAGTTTACCCAGTTCACTACCAAGATCAAGTATACTCAATCTGCAATAGCACCTTCTGGTGCCCCGATATCAAGTATACTTGATTTTGTCTCATTCTGGAAAAATGCAAAGGAATCTCATTTTTTGCAAACTAATTTTATTTGCAAATGGCATCCAGAATGTGACCCCAAATGTTCAGTACCTCGGGCATGACAACGAAGGTGTTAAAACAGTTTGATCAGCTCGGGAGTCCATCAAGAGAAGTGAAGACCAAGCTGCATCATAGAGACATACAGGTCTATTCAAAGAAAGGTGAAACTCATGAGAATGACTGGAGAAGAGAAAATTCTAGGTCAGAATAGCCAAACCATAAAAATTCTCCCATTTATCTCACTTCCCAAATCGGCTATTTCCTCTACATTGTTCTCTTCTCCTGCCAGTTCTCCTGATTCTCACCTCTCTTTGAATAGACCTGATGGTGCCATCTGCTGATCAAAAAGTGCTACTATCAGTGTGTCAAATAGTGCGTACAGTTGGAGAATGTGCTGGTGAGATGTCCAAGCACATTTTCCCTATATGGCTGCTGCAAAGTTGGTTTTCCATAAATCCACTGGGTCCTGGCATTGGTGTATGGAAATCAACTTGGTAGTGAAGGGGTTACACTAAATTATCCTTGTGTTACAAATGTCTAAGTGTTGGACAGTTTTCAAAATAATGAAGCAGATTTGTGCTTGATTTCAGATTTGTGGTTAAATTAAAGTGATATTAAAACACATAAACCTTTTCTGTGTGTCCTTCAATTTGTGAATTCATTCTACAGATTGGCTTTTATGGCACAAGAAAGGTAGGATTCGTATTTTACTGAACTGGAAAAAAGCAACATCTTTTTATTTTTTTCATTGTAGTCCCCTTTGAAATTCATAGAACACACATCAGGGAATCAAGGGAAACTGTGGAATTAGCATAGAACTGCATTCACTTTCTTCTGAGGTAATCCGTTAAATATATGTTGGCAAAAGGTGGCAAGTCATGTGTAAAATCTGCTTCATTTACTGTTTAAAACATAACATTGAGTATAAAAGGCATGTCAAGTAACAATGTTTCATAGTGTGACACACTATATTAAGAAATGTCTCCTGACCCCACTGCAGAGACCCAATATCCCAGAAAATGCTGCTTATTTATATTGACGAGGTAATCTTCTCTTCATTAGTATTGGTGCTCATTTGTGATGCCAAAAATCACCAAATCCAAAACATAGAATATAGAGAAGAAAGGGGTGATGTGCCCTAATGAGGTTGAAGAAAAAATGGTGAGAAGTTAAAACTGTACAGGGTTTATTATTATCATCCAATTAAATGGACACTAATGGATACGACAGACAGAAAACTAAGTCAAGAAAGTGGATGGAAACTACTAACTACTAACCCGTTAGCAATATAATCAATGGATTGTAGTAGGGGCTAAACCCATGTTGTAGGGTGTCTACACTGTGTTCCTTTATTGTTTTTGTTCATTAATTATTTAATTTCAAATCAATAACTTTCAGTGATGAACGGCGACTTCTGAGGCCAGGCACATTTTAATACACGTAGCAAAAAAATGACACATGATTAAAACATAAGCATATGACCTTGCTTGAATCACAAAGTTAACGATGGTGAAGTTTGAGGAAGATCAAAGCCAACTCACAGAATGTTACAGAGAACAGATGTTTTCAGATAAAAATAACAAGATTCCCATTTTCTCTGAAAAGAATAGTGCCCTTTTACAGATGGGTTACATGAATAAAATTATGCTGGAAACAATGAAAACGAATCAATTTATTAAATGACTCTTGAAATCTTTCACTCATACTGTTTTAGTAGAATAACAATATTCACTGTTAAATCACAGGGTCATACGCATATAGAGAACACAGCTTTTTTCTATATGTACACTATGAAAATTTCAAAAAATGTTCTCAGTCAAGGCTTCAATGTCCTTTTATTCCAGCGTCCAAAATTTCTCACCGTTCGTAAGGATAGTATGCGGCGTTGAAAATAAAAAAAAGTAGTTATATGAATAAGAAAAAGATTAGAAATCTGGTCCAGTTCGGCTTACACAGAGTTTAGGAAAAAAATAGACACCAAGACCTTTTCAGAACAATGTCTTTTACATTCTATTTCAGGTTTTTATAAGCCGCTTACAGCTTGAGGACATAATGGTGATGATGTTACAAAGTGCACTCGGCCTAAAGTATAATGTGAAAAAAGTAAATCTTAGTGGTGTTAAAAACAGAAATAAGAAAATGCAGTTGTACATTGACAGATTTAATGGAGAATTGGAGATTAGAAAGCTTGCAATATCTCATAACTGTAATTAATTTCTATCAGAAATAAAACTACATATGTTGAATGTACTATTTATATAGATATGGACAAAACTTGATATAAACAAACCCAAGATATTTATAACATTAAACTAGAAAATTGCGAGAATGATATGATAAAAATTATTTGATGCTGGCTATATAAAGTCTATAAAATTAGAAAAAATAATATAAACAGTAAGAATGGCGCAATATGTTTATTATCAGAGTTTTTTCTACAGAAATCATTTAATATTACCATGAAGAAGTATAGGTTGGTTGTTCCCAACCCTAGCCCTCGAGTACCCCTAACAGGCCAGATAGTACGGATCACCTTGGGGGAAAATGCAGACTGAATCCCGCAATCACTGAGCAACAAATAATATCACCAGTGTTGTGCTGCAGATATCTGCAAACCTGGCCTGTAAGGCTAGGGTGAGACGAAAGCATTTTTCCCCGCGAACGTGAAAAAGTGAGTCCGAACGCATTGACGTATTTTTTCACGGAATGCACAAAAACGGTCAGACGACGCGCATTTTCGGGCGTGATTTTGTACGGATCGTCAATAAAACTCTTTTTGCGTCTGGACGTTATGTAGGCTGGACATTAGCAGCGTCTGACATCTCCTAATCACGCAAACACGCCGCAGCTGCGCACTCAGTACGTCAGTACTAGCGGTTCAGCGTTCTCATAAAAATGCGTTCAAATTCCACTTACGTTGCACGGCCGGACTTTTGTGCGACCGTACATCTTATATTGGCCGTCATTGCCCGTCATCTGCTGCTAGTGCGGCCGTAATTATGTGCGCCAGAACGCACGTTCAAAGTGCGCTGGTCTGACCCCAGCCTTAGTGCTCCCTGACGACAGGTTTAGGAAACACTAGTCGGTGATATTGTCGTCTTATGGGCTGGGTGGAGTAGAGGTAACATCACTGCTCTATAACCGTGAAGACTGGAGACACAGGTTTGAAACCCGGCAAGAGCTCTTACCTCTCCAGTAAGTGTCATTGGGCAAGACACCTAACGGAACATACTTGCTAACCAGAACATACTTGAAAATGAGAGAAATCTCAATGTATCCTTCCTGGTAAAATATTTTCTCAAAAAAAAATAATTGTGGAACTGTAAGGGCTCATGTTGTGTTTTTTCTTTTAAACACTGATACAGTCGATTAGGACTACATATTAATCATTTAGCATGGTTAGGCAACAACAATAATACATTTACAGTCAAAAGCATGATATTTTAGGTATGTGGACAGAAGGATTTCCAAGTAGGTGGATGAATGCCACAATAACCATTATTTCTTGAAATCTTGCATTAGAACTTCAATTGACCTTTATCAACATTGCAAAATCATGTATAAATTTCATGTTACAAAATGTAGGTCTTTTATGGAATAAAAATGAATACGCTCTTTTTCTGCTCACAATACCATTCTATGACTGTAAGAGTTGAATCAATAACAAATGGAAAAGAAATCAGTGTATAAACAGGAAATGTACTGTATAATTAGTGTCGATTTTGAAATTGATATATATTATTTAGGACCTCACACAGATAAGGTGTATGAAGTGTCTAGTTTTACACATCTTATATACATATTTACAAATAATTTACATCACTTTGGGGTTCAATGTTAAGATTTATAGATAATAAAATATTCCTGCAAAAGCTACCAAAGACACATATCCCAGGAATAGAATGCCTTTTTTAACCCTAGTAAACATAATAATTGTACTATAACTATGATGAATACAAGTTAGAAGACACCTAACTCCTTCACTACCATGTCCATGATCATGTATACAAAAATCGGCAGTAGTAGATAAAGCAGCCCAAGATCGTGTTGGCACGATCTTAAATTCATATGTTGCAAACAAATTTTACTTGCATTTGAGCTCCACATGGTGCCCCCACTGAGGTGCTAACACATTTAAAACCAGCTGGATAATGTCTCTGATGGACTCTTCCCCAGGTGATAATGCATGGAACCTTGAGCTGCAGTAACTCCATTTGGCCAGCAGATGGTTGAGATATTCTTGCCAAATATTTTATTACAGTAAGGAATACATTGGGAATGTTCTCAAATATTTCTTACTGTATAGTTAATTATAAATAATTAAAAAAAAAAAACACTGGTTCCTGACAGTTGTTTTTGGAAAATCACTTGGTAGTGAAGGGGTTAAGAATTGATTGAGGTACTCTACAGCCACCTCTAAATTCAGCATCTAATCAACACTTGCTAATCGTACTGATATAATAAGCTTTAAATTTTAAATATTTTAGTGTTTTTTTAATGTATATGTAAACTCAAGATTTAGCAGCTGTGACATATTTTGGCAATCTCTGGATTTAGGATATGTGGAAACATTGTATGAAAGACATCAAATCAGCCTTGATACCATCATTTAAAAATCCATATAATATGGGATTTAGACAACAGGACACCATCCCAAGCAAATGACAGATGCAGTATACCAATTTAAAATGTCGATTGGAAATTAGATTGGCATTAAAATCTGTTACAAGGTGAAAGAGGTGAAGTGGCATCCAGCTGACAGCAAAAGCTAAGATCAATACAGTCAGCCTGCAGAATACCTTTCTAGATCTCTTTTTTATTCGAGTTATGGATTTGGATACAGAAATCATGTTGTTCAGTTCAGAATTCTCCTCCGGTTTCATTTCAAAGCATATGGGTACTCCTGGCAAGTACACACTAGATGGAAGCACGTGGCTCCCTGTTGTAGACGTTTCTGGGACATCTCCAGTGTTACTTTCTTGATGTCGCCTAAGGATGGCTGGGACAACACTTGCTGATTTTTTGCTGTACCTTCTTCTGTGCTTTCTGACACACGAATAGCTCCACCTTCGACTACTTGAGGTTTCAACCTCACACTGATTAGTTTTTGGTTGTTGGAGGGTGAGATTTATCATTTCATTTTCTTCAACTTTAGTGTCTTTGTTTGGCAATCTTGAGCCTATACTTCTGCAAACGCTGGTGTGACTGATAGTTAAGCACGATAACGGTAATATATATTGCACAAGCAATAAAGATATGGTGAAGGCAATTCTGTATGAATCAGACGGCCACGATTCTATGCATAAATAGCTGTTCATTAACGATTCCAAATGGAATGCTTCCCTCAAGTTGATAATTTTATGAAAAACAGGCAGAGGGGAACATATGGTGAATCCAAGAGTCCAGACAGTTGCAATTAAAAAGTATCCATGGTTCGCTGTTAAGTTTGTGGACAATGGATGCTTTATCATGTGGTACCTAACCAGTGCAATAGACATGAGCATTAAGGTAGATATCAGAACAGATACACACTGGAGGAATGGTACAACATGACACATGATCTCCCCAAAGATCCACTGATCAAGCAGGACACATGTAAGAGTGAAAGGTGAACAGAAAAGTACCACTAAAATATCAGAAAAGGCTAAGTTTCCAATCAGGTAGTTTATTATCGTCTTTTGCTTTCGTTTTCTGAAAATGGCTACAAGTATGAGTAGATTGCCCATAAATCCAAGGAGACTTACAAATGTGTACAATCCAATCAGGAAGTATCGTATATCATCAACACTGCTGTTGTAGTCCTCCCATGATGGGAAATCTGACTTTGCTGTTGCATATGTGATGTTTTCTTCTCTGATAACAGTTCTGTTAACAAGGTCGTTTGTCTCCAAATCCATTTCACAGTCCTAATTTTTATTGAAAATAGAAAAGAAGTCAAATCAATGGTTTTAAATCCTTCAATGAAAGAGTATCCAAAAGACATACTCATTACATATACTGTACATAATACAATTAACAAATGCATCAGATGTTTGAAATTGCTAAAGATATTTCATTCCAGACAGGTTCAATCCTGTCTGACAGACCGTAACATATGCAAATCAATAAAACCAATTAGTACGTGAACAAAAATATGCAATTATATGTCCCTTAACATATCTTCAGTATGTCTACAAAATAGTTTTTTTGCGTTAAAGTATGTTTATGGAACACTTTCATCCATTGTTGTCCACATTAGACTTAAGGTGAATTCTACAATTTGTGCATTTAAAAAAAAAATCTGGGAAATGTAATTTGCCATTTGATTTTTTTTCACCCTGCCTCGCTGTTATGTCTGAAAGACATTAACTTGGAGATAAACAAGTTCCTGTAACCAACAATTGGCACTAGTCCTGCTGAGCGTGTAATGTGTCTCTCTATGAATGGCTCTACGATGAGCAAACCACTAAATTAGTGACTCAGTTCATAATATTATGGACCAGCAGGGTCACCGTGAGCAGCCACTGGTATCCTCTCCTGGAGTCCATCTCCAGTGATTGTGCAGAGTCAAAAAAACTGTAGGAAGCATTAATTATTAATATACAGTAGGTAGCTGTAACACCCGTGCCACAAGAGATGTTTGCAGCTCAGCAGGAATAGCAGAAGTGCTGTTAGTAATGACGATTGGGTGGTATTACTCAACAGCTCACTTGCTAACACTGATTGTTAGAGTTACTAATGGTTGTGAATAACCAATTATTATAAGTACCGGCTGGGTGGAGTAGAGGTAACATCACTGCTCTATAACTGTGGAGACACAGGTTCGAATCCCTGCAAGAGCACCTCTCTAGTAAGTGTCCTTGGGCAAGACACCTAATGGTACAAACTCGCCACCCAGGACATACTTGTTAACCAGAGAAATCTCAATGTATCCTTCCTGGTAAAATACTTTCTCAGAAAAAAAAACAAATATGTAAAGCCTATGAGTCAGCTCCTTGGACAACCTGTTGGTGATTTATTTTATCTCGAGATTTTAAGAGTGCACTAATACTTTACAGTTGTGTTCAAAATTATTCAACCCCCAATGCTGTAAAGGGTTTTAGGGAATTTAGTGTACATTTGTAATTGTATTCAGAATGAAATCCTACAAGGACTTTTTAAAGAACCATATGCAACTAAAATGACATCAATTGGTTTTGTAATACAGTAGTAAATGTTTCTTGACACAATTATTCAACCCCTTAAAGACTACCACTCTGAAGAACAGAGGTTCATTCATGTGTTTTCAATCAGGTATTGAAAACACCTGTGGATGTCACGGAGCAGCAATAAAGCATAATAAGCACCAATTAGGCAGCTTTAAAATGACTGTGATACTCGGCTCCTTCTAGACATTTACTGGTGTGGTTACAAACATGGTGAAGTCAAGAGAATGGTCCAGGAAGACAAGAGAAGAGGGGATTACTCTTCACAGGAAGGGCAATGGCTATAAGAAGATTGCAAAGATGTTAAACATATTATTATTATTATTATTATTATTCTTTATTTATAAAGCGCCAGCATATTCCGCAGCGCTGTACAATAAACACAGTATAGACAGGGTTACAATACATTGAACAACATTTGACAAACAGTACAGGAGGAGATGAGGGCCCTATTCCCGTAGGAACTCACAATCTAGGAGGGATTAGATGTTAAATAAAACTTGAAAGAAAACAAATGCTGCAATATAATCGGATTAAAAACATTTGTTCTTTATTCAAAATTAAGGAGAAATTCGAAATGTAAATTATTACAATCTAGTTATCTAAATTACAAATAAAAACAAATTGTCGTCTTTTATCTCATGATTCCACATACAATTTTATTCATGAATCTCCCCCATCCAAAATAATGGAATTTATGGCATCTGTGTTAATTTGTTAAACTTTTGAGTCTAAAAGACAGCATTACGCAATGAAATCTAAAGCATCCAAGTACAATTTTCTGAGTGCAAAACTTTCAAATGTGGACAACATTAAAAGGCAGGGTAAACTTATTCAAACAACAATATTTGTTAAATAAAAACGTTACAGTAAACAACATACCTCAGCAATTATATGTTAGAGTGTCTGAACTTTATCCTGAAGTCCATTATCATACGTAGGAGCCAGAATATTGAAAGAAGCTGCAGTAGAAGAGAGAAAATCCTTCCATGAAAATAAGACATAGACTCTCAGCAAGCTGCTGCTAGAATGTGAGTAAAAGAATGTTCAATCAAATGCAATGCAGGAAACTAAAATAAAGTAAGAGAGGAAGCAAATGCATTTTTACATAAATTTTGAAAACATGATGATGAAATACACACTCCAGTATGAAAACACAACGCTATAAAAATATTCTTCAGAAGAACGAATGCCAGTGAAGAACATAGAATTAAGAGTAGATTTTACATACAGCAACAACAAAAATGATATTTACATGGAAAATTCATTATGATGTGAGGGTCCTACACGAACCCTGTGTGCAGACTTCAAAAGGGCCTAAAACACCGTTACATAGACTGAGGAAATGAATGAAGGGTTCATGAAAGAAGGCTTTTCACTGATTATATGCTTATAATTTAGGACTCAAGGAAAGACTTGCGCAAACAGTTTAACCCTTTAGGGGCCAGGCAGTTTTACCATCATCTGTCCGAAAGTACCCACTGCTGTTTTTACATTTCTGCGCTGTTTGTGTTTTGCTCTAAATTTCCTCTTACGCTTTTATTGAACCCACACATATTATACACAGTTTTTCTCACCATTAAATGTACTTTCTAAAAGATTACATTATTTTCATCATATTGTTTAATTTACCATAACAGATAATTATGAAATGTGATGAAAAAATGAAAAAACAAACTTTTTTGAACGTTGACCCCCAAAATCTACAATCGGCAAAAAAAAGATACTCGCTAAATAGTTTCTTAATTTTGTCCTGAGTTTAGAAATACCCAGTGATTACATCTTTTTGCTTTTTAACCACTTCACTGCTGAGCCAGTTCACCTCTGTGTGCAGAGCTCATTTTGACCGTTTTGTGGTTATCATGTTTAACCCCTTCACTACCAAGTGATTTTCCAAAAAAACATCGTCAGAAACCAGTGGTTTCTTGAAAAATAATTTTTAATAAATTGCACAGTAATACCTATTCGGCCAGTAGATGGCACCATCTACTACCAAATTGCATTACAGCCATAGCTCTCTTTTTTTTTTCTCTCCAGTTGCATTGGCTGCTGACAGCTAATGAAAGCCCAATATTTCACAGCCTTCAGCTGATTTTACGGTTTTAGCTCTTTGGGCATTATGCCCACAAGGCTAAGACTTTGATGGCACCTTCTACAGCCCAAAAGCAAACAAATTTCATTTGCTTTTGGGCTGCAGATCAGCAGATTGAGATCGCTCTACATCGGGGCACGGATGGTACCTTTGAAACCCGAGATATCTCGATCTCGGTAGTGAAGGGGTTAAATGTGATTTGAAGTCCTATTTTATTGTTCAACCCAGAAAATATATATTTTTTATACCATACCTGGACACGCTCTGACCTTTCCAATGACACCAAACATGACCCTCTAGCTACCCCCTTGTCTCCACTAGACAGCTTGGGGTTAATTGCCCAACTGACATCATCGCGCTTATGGCGATGACTTCAGTGGGCAGGGGAGACCCCGGAGTCTTGCTTGACATCTGAAATGTCAGGCACCTCTGGGAGAGGACCGTGATCCAGCGCCAAATTGTAAGCCAACACCTAAGGGTTAAAGAGAGGCATCGCTGGAAAGGGCAGACTGTGCCATTTCCAGTGATACCTCTCTTTTTTTAAATTCCTGGCCGATCGGGAGGGAGAGGGGTCCAAAAGTACCCCTCCCTTTCAGGCTCTCGTACGGCAGTGTCGGGGGGGGCACCTGAAACTGATGTCATCAAGCCTGGCTTCAAGAAAGACAGACCACTGTGGGACCCCGGCCACAGAGGTAAGTATGAAGAGGGAGGGGGGTTGAAAGACCATAACATACAGGGTACGTCCTCGGCCCTCAACAAGCTTTTTTTCCAGGACGTTCCCTATACATCATTGGTACCTATGGGGTTAATATTTTTTCTAATAAAATTATGGGTAACATTTAAACACAAACAAAACCAATCAGTTGCAATATTATTGAGTTTTACCATGCCTTGCCTGCTCAATGATAGAGTACATACGCGATTTGCAGTTTTGACACAAAATAATTGTATATATGTTCACATTAACATGCCTATGTTGCTTTAGTTTTGTGATGGATTCAAAGCTTTATATTTTGCATTAAAAAATAATCTATTTGCATGGCAAATGTCATTAAAATCACTATAAATCAATGGGGAAAACGGAGGAAATTAGTAAAAATAATTAACATTTCACAGCTGAGTGCAGATTTTCCATTACTAATGAACAGTGTATTCAAATTATAAAAAAAATGATCATTTTGAAAATGTTCCCATAAGAAAATTAAGCAATAAATGGCTTAATTTAGATTCATCTAATGCTACCTATTTCAGAGAGAAACTTTGTTACACAAATAATGGCTTGTTTATGTGTTAAATAAAAGTCTGCATTAGAATAAACAAGCATCACTTCCATAAGTTTGTACATGATGCTAACATTATCAAAGTATAGACAAAACATGGGTAAAACCTTGTAGCCCATTTTTTGTAGTTTAGACAAGAAGTGATCGACAGGTGATTTTCATGACTCTTAACATTTTATAACACCTTTATCTTGCAACTTTGCCCCTTCTTCTCTACCCTCACATCCAATAAGAGACTTAAGCAACAATGTTGATCAAATAGTATCACTTTCTCACTATCATTGTTCCTCCACTCAGCTCTGAATATTTCTATTCTAAATTTGTTGCCTCAGTTACTGAGAACCACTCCAATGTGATCTGTTATTCAATATCTTTTCAACATTCTCCTTTAAAATTCTCATCTTGAAAATGCTCACTCGACCTAGTTTCACTTTATCTTTACCATTTTATCTTCTTCACTTTGGTTAGTGCTCTTAGAACATAAAAGAACTGTAAGCAAGCTGATCATCAAATTACTCACTTTAAATTATTACATTCTGATTTGTTCTTTATGAACAGTGTGCTTCTTCTAAGACTTTGGATCCCTGACGTTCTCAAAAAACATTTAAAATTTTAGCTTCCATTACAGTATTATTTCTATTCTTATTTCTTCCAATAATTTAATACACCATATTTCTAGCATTTCCTCTTGCCTGATAGCTTATTCTTTAATTCTCTATTCAAACCATTACCTCGAAGGATCACTTACAGCAGGGGTGCGGCCCGTCACAGAGTTTTTTGCGGCCCGCCAAGCAGCCCAGCGAGCAGCAGAGCTTTATGTTGGCGGCCGCTCATAGGAGGAAAAGCACGCGACCGCCGGCAATGACTCGGAGGGGCCTGGCAGAGCAGACCAGATGGCAGAGGAGAGGTGAGCTGGGGCAATATATCCATGTGAGCTGGCCTGGGGCAATATATCCAGGTGTGAGCTGCTGGGGCAATATATCCATGTGAGCTGGCCTGGGGCAATATATCCATGTGTGAGCTGGGGGCAATATATATATATTCATGTGAGCTTGGGGGCAAATATATCCATATGAGCTTGGGGGAAAATATATCCATATGAGCTTGGGGGCAAATATATCCATATGAGCTGGGGGCAAATATATCCATATGAGCTGGGGGCAAATATATCCATATGAGCTGGGGCAAATATATCCGTATGAGCTGGGGCAAATATATCCATATGAGATGGGGCACATATATCCATATCAGCTGGCCTGGGGCAATATATCTATGTGAGTTGGGGCAAATATATCCATATGAGCTGGGGGCAATATATCCATGTGAGCTGGGGCAAATATATCCATATGAGCTGGGGGCAAATCTATCCATGTGAGATGGCCTAGGGCAATATATCCACATGAGCTGGGGGCAAAGCTTGTATACCTTCCAAGTTGTTTCATCTTTATGGTAAAGTAGTTACTTTATTGCACACATTTTGTTTTGGAAAAGGAGGCATGACAATACATTAATCAAAAAAAGGAACGAGAATGTTGTCCATAGGAGAGTAACAAAAGGGAAAGAAAAGGAAAATAAAGTGACAGGTTAAAAGAAGAGAAGGAACGAGGAGACATGTTAAACCTTGGGCTCAATCAATACTAATAATATCTTCACAATACTTAGATAATCTAGTGCTACATGGTAAAGTCACAGATTCATAGTATTAGCTACAAAGTATACGGATGAAATAAAGAAACAAGTATAGCCGGTGACACCTCGTCTTATACTACAATGCATATGAGAGATTGACTGCAGTATAAGCTCTTCCATCAGTTAAGCATCCTCGATTTTCTAAATAACCTTAGCTGTCGATGGTGGGTCAAATGTAAGTCAGGGCTCCTCTGGCCGTCAATGCCATTTTAGCAAAAAAGCCAGTTTTCTGTCAGGAACAATTCAGAGAAAGATCTCAAAAGTAAGATTCGCATGAGTATAACAATTTACATCAAAAGATGAAACATAATCTGTTGATCATGAATGGGGTAAGGCAACGGCATGGCTATCATATGTGGAATTATGTGCCTTTAATGGCTGAAATTCCTTTACTAGGTGTCTTATTGCAAAATGACGCGAAACTGAGTGAAACATTTATAACATTTAAGACCAGCTCCACTGAGCCTTGGCTCTTGTGACATCCCCAAGTGGCATTCTAAAGTGGACGCTCAGAGTTGATTCCTGGAGTTTTATCCAAGATCCCCTACGCCATCACGATCCCTAATTCCTGTGTCTCCTCTCTCCACAGGTAGGCATTATCACCCATCACCCATCATCCAGACACCCACATCTCAACTGATCCCCTGCATACTTTTGCTGGTAGGCATTATCACCCATCATCCACAGACACCCACATCTCAACTGATCCCCTGCATACTTTTGCTGGTAGGACCCCATCAACCAGTATTCGCAGGCACCCACATTATAACGTTTCCTCGTTTTTTTTCTGTTTTTTTTATTTATTTTTGTTTTTCTCCACCATTTGCTTTGCTAATAAGCATGTGAATCTCCTGCCCTATTGACACAGCCCATCCAGCTTCAGGTGTTTGCATTTAGGCAGTTGAAAAGTAATCAGTCCGCCCTTTATAACATTTAAGACCAGCTCCACTGAGCCTTGGCTCTTGTGACATCCCCAATTGGCATTCTATAAGTGGACGCTCAGAGTTGATTCCTGGAGTTGAGTGGCATTCTTAAGTGGACGCTCAGAGTTGATTGCTGGAGTTGAGTGGCATTCTTAAGTGGACGCTCAGAGTTGATTCCTGGAGTTGAGTGGCATTCTTAAGTGGACGCTCAGAGTTGATTCCTGGAGTTGCGGGACTGGAGGAAGGAACTGCAAGGCCCAATTTTACTCTGGGTAAACGCACATCTATATCATGCTTTCTCTCACGCTTCTGCTCTTTACTTCTACCTTTCTCCTTAAATGGAACTCCTGCCCCTCTATCACCGACCCCTACACTATCTGCATCTCTCCCTTCCTCCTCTCGTCACACATGATGGCCTTGCATGAGCTCCTTTGTTTCCTCAGAAAATGGTCTCCCTCTAACTCTCGTGCTGCCAATCACTCCCACAAATCCCATTCCCACCTTCTCTTTCTCACCCTCCTGCTGTTACTCTATTCAGGTGACATATCCCCTAACCCTGGCCCCACAACACATCCAATACTTCACTCTCATCCTATCTCCATCGCACATAAATCACCTCCCTGCAAGCCCAGCAACCTCATTCCCATAATCCCTCAGCGCCTGTCCTCTTTCTCCTGCGCCCTCTGGAACGCTCGCTCTGTGTGCAACAAACTCACAGCCGTCCATGACCTCTTCCTTTCAAACTCCTTCAACCTCCTAGCTTTAACTGAAACCTGGCTAACTCCCCTGACACGGCCTCCGTTGCTGCTCTCTCACATGGAGGTCTACACTTGAGCCATACCCCCAGACCGGGTGAGAGAAATGGTGGCGGGGTCGGAATCCTGCTCTCTCCCACCTGTACCTACCAGCGTCTCCCTCCACCCCCATCCCTCTCCTCTCCTCCTTCGAGACACACTGCATCCGCCTGTTCCCTCCTCTGGCTCTCAGGGTGGCAGTCATCTACCGCCCACCGGGACCAACCTCCCAGTTCTTTGACCACTTTGCTACCTGGCTTTCTCACTTCCTGTCTTCTAATCTTCCATGCCTAATTCTCGGCGACTTCAACATTCCCATTGATGATCCTTCCGCCCCTGCTGCCTCCAAACTTCTTTCACTCACGTCCTCCCTTGGACTCACACAATCCTCCCTCCTCCCTACCCACCGCGATGGTCACGCTATTGACCTTGTCTTTTCCAACCTCTGCTCCATTTCTGAGTTCAACTGTCGCCCTTTCCCCATCTCTGACCACCACCTTCTCTCTTTCAACCTATCTGGACTTCCTAAACACCCTGCTCCCCCACCCCGCACACACACACTCGCAGAAATCTACATGCTGTGGACCCCCATCAATTCTCCAACCTACTTCACCACCTCCCTCATACCTCATCCTTCACCTGCCCTGATGCTGCCACTAATCACTACAACACTACTCTTATCTCTGCTCTAGACACTCTTGCTCCTCTTCGACTCTGTAAGGCCCCACGCCGCCAGCTTCAGCCCTGGCACACCCTCCAGACACGCTACCTGCAAAGATGCTCCCGCACTGCAGAGCGTGCCTGGAGGAAATCCCGCTCTGAAGCTGATTTTGTTCACTTCAAGTTTATTCTCCGGTCATACACCTCTGCCCTCCACTTGGCCAAACAATCCTTCTTCTCATCTCTTATATCTACGCTGTCCTCCAACCCTAAACGGCTCTGGTCCACCTTCAACACCCTCCTCTACCCACCTGCACCTCCCCCCACAGCTGCCTTCAGCGCTCAAGACCTGGCAGACTACTTCCTCAGTAAAACTCTAAATATCAGAAGCAACATCCCAACACAAGATAGTTATCTGCCACCTCCACTCCCAGAGGTCCCCTCTGCCACCCTCTGTCGCTTCCTCCCAGCCACTGAGGAGGAAGTCAATTCCTTATTGTCCTCCTCACATCTCACCACATGCCCGCTCGACCCCATTCCCTCACATCTAATTCCTCCCCTCTCCTCCTCCCTCACCCCTGCTCTCACACACATCTTCAACCTATCTCTCTCCACTGGCTCCTTTCCATCCGCCTTCAAACACGCGCTAGTTACCCCTTTACTAAAGAAACCATCCCTCGATCCCAACTCTCCATCCAACTACCGCCCTGTATCCCTGCTTCCCTTCACATCAAAGCTCTTAGAAAAACTAGTCTTCAACCGCCTCTCCCTCTTCCTGTCCTCCAATTCCCTACTTGACCCCCTGCAATCTGGCTTCCGTCCCCTACACTCAACTGAAACTGCCCTCACCAAAGTCACCAACGACCTCCTAACTGCTAAAAAACACGGCCACTATTCTATTCTCATCCTGCTTGACCTCTCGGCTGCTTTTGACACTGTTGAACCCCCCTCCTTCTACAGACCCTCAACTCTCTGGGTCTCGGTGACACTGCACTCGCTTGGGTCGAATCCTATTTATCCAACAGGTCCTTCTGTGTGTCCTTTGCTGGAAACTCCTCCTCCTCATTGCCTCTATCTGTTGGTGTACCTCAAGGCTCTGTCCTTGGTCCTCTGCTCTTTTCCATCTACACCTCCTCCCTGGGCAAAATCATCAACAGCTTTGGCTTCAATTACCACCTCTACGCTGATGACACTCAGATCTACCTCTCTAACCCTGATCTCTCTCCCCCTGTCCTTTCAAAAGTCAGTGACTGTTTATCTGGCATCTCCTCCTGGATGGCCTCCCACCACCTAAAGATCAACATGTCAAAGACTGAACTCCTACTTATTCCTCCCTCCAATGCCTCCCCACCTCCTGACTTCTCTATCACGGTGGAGGGTATCACCATTTCCCCATCAAACCAAGTTCGCTGTCTTGGAGTTACACTTGACTCTGCTCTTTCCTTCATCCCCCACATCAAGTCTCTTTCCTCCTCCTGCCGATACCAACTGCGTAATATTTCCAGAATTCGGCCATTTCTTACCGCTGTCACCACAAAACAACTCATACACGCCCTGGTAATCTCCCGACTCGACTATTGCAATAATCTCTTATCTGGCCTCCCTCTGTCCCGCCTCTCCCCCCTACAATCCATCCTGAACGCCTCCGCCAGGCTAATTCACCTCACCCGCCGCTCTGTCTCTGCCGCTCCCCTCTGCGAGTCCCTTCACTGGCTCCCCATCCACTGCAGAATTAAGTTCAAAATCCTTATCCTTACCTACAAAACCCTCACTAACTCAGCTCCCCACTACCTGTCCTCACTAATCACCAAATACACCCCAGCCCGCTCCCTAAGGTCAAACAGTGACCTGCGACTAGCTTCTCCCCGCATCACCTCTTCCCATGATAGACTGCAGGATTTCTCACGCGCAGCCCCCACTCTCTGGAACGCTCTCCCTCGTACTGTCAGACTTTCCCCTAACTTCTCTTCCTTCAAACGCTCCCTTAAAACGTTCCTATTTAGGGAAGCCTACCACCCAACTCACTGACGCAACCATCAATCACTCTCACCTTACAGTCCTCTCCTCCTGTTTCCAACCCCAACCCTCCCAGATTGTGAGTTCCTACGGGAATAGGGCCCTCATCTCCTCCTGTACTGTTTGTCAAATGTTGTTCAATGTATTGTAACCCTGTCTATACTGTGCTTATTGTACAGCGCTGCGGAATATGCTGGCGCTTTATAAATAAAGAATAATAATAATAATAATAATGCATCGATTCAGATTTTAGCACCACAAGTCAATAGACAGTGAAATACTGTGTATCTCGCCTCAATTTGCCCCAATTCGTTGCAATTCGGCGGCACCAAAATTGTCCCATAGAGAACTAATGAAGGGTTAATCTATTTACAGACTGACAAATTGCACCGAAATTGAGGCGAAATAACTTGATGTCAGTCAATTAGACATGTTTAAACAGATGAATCTAATAGGTTTTAATGTAATATTAGAAATTAGGTGTGATGGAACCGTTCCTTTCCATCTGTCCTGACTCTCCAGACACCCCTTCGTTGCGGTCAGCCCGGCTACTGGGAGCGCTGTCCTCAGCGCCTTGAGCAGCTTGACCCGCCTGCTTCTGTTCCTCTGCCCTGGAGCCGTTAGGAATTTCCAGAAGGCGGCTCGGTACCTTCTGAGGGTGATAGTGTAGTGTAGCGTCGCTGAATGAAACACCAGACGCGACTGTATGTTCCAACAGGATCCTCTCTCTCTGAGCTTGAGAGTTCTCTGACTTTTTAATGTACAAAACGCCACCATTTATGCTGAAGTCCAACAGTCATAATTTGCATAAAGTGACGCACCTCGTCCTACCCATACTAATTACATTATGTCAGTTATTAAACAAAAAATATTCTTTACATTCTTTAGCCTTCAGCTCACACAACATTTGTATAATCCATTGTTCTAACACATCAGATTAAACACAACCACTATCACAGATCCCTTGAATTAAACATGCAGCTAGATAATGGGAAAAACCCTGGTGCATAAATTACACAGCAGTAAAGCTTGTTTACTGTTACACAAAAACACATTTACCTACAGGAATATAAGTATTTAAAAAACCAAAGTTACGCCATTTTACACTAAACTAAATTAAATTAAAACCAAACGATGTAAAATATATCTAAAATCACACGATACAATTGAACATAGAGTTTCTTGGGGTTTGAAGCATGGAGCGTTACATCAGCTCCATGACATTAGGGTTAGATTATAAAGTTAGAAGCTGGGGTTATAAATTTGGGTTAGAATTTAGGTTAGAAATTTAGAAATTAGGGATTTATAAAATAAAATATTTTTCTAAAAAATATTTAAAAAAAAATAAAAAGATATTACATTCATTACAAAACCAATTAGATTCCCCTGTTTAAACCTGTCGAATTGAAAAACAAAATCAGGTCATTTTGTCGCAATTTCAGTGCAATTCGGCGGTCTGTATAAAAGATGAATCATTCTTGAGTTCTCTAATGAAACATTTTGGTGCTGCCAAATTGCAGTGAAATGCACCGTATTTTGCTGTCCATTGGCCTGTGGTGCTGAAATCCGAAACAAATAGAAAGTCCCATTCCGGATGCGGCTGATATGTGATTTGTATTTCAGAAAAACGAATTACTGAAATTTCTGACGAAATGAGCCGAAACGAATTGCACATAACTAGTGTAAATGTTTGATACATTGAGATGCATGTATTTTAAGGTTCAGTGTTTGTGATCGTGACTGTTGCCTGTTATCTAAAAAAAACTTCTATCTTTTGGTTCTGCAAAACTCCAGAATATCATCACAATAGCACTCATTGTTAAAACAGTCCATATTTTAACACAGTTACCCCCTACACATTTATCATCTCATTCATTATCACTGCAAGATGTGCAATGAGCAATTAGCTAAGCACCAGTCTACCACTGAAAATTTGAAAAACACTTTTTTTAATAACAAATTTACATATTCATTTAAATAAAGGATTAGAACTTAACCAATTACGCAATCACGATGTTTACTTTAAGGTTGACCGTCCACTGCACCGTAGTCGGGCGACAGACTTGGTCACCCGACTACGGACAACGCCATCTGACGATCAGGGTCGTCCACTGGAAGTGTCTGTGGATGACCCAGATTGGCCGATGGACAAGCCGGCCAAAAAAAACAACCTAAAAACCCCACTGCTACGCCACTGCGAGGAGGAAAAAAAACCTGTCTCTGGTGCTGAAACTCGAGTCTCAGAACCAAGTACAGCCCCCCAAAAAAACCTCGCCAGGCTGCAGGGGGGTGGGGAAATCAACTGTTTGTATTCGTGCTTCTCAGCTCATTAAATAGGTCACACTAGTGGGACAAGTGCATACCAAGTGCCAAAGTCTACCTATTTTTGTGTAGTGTTTTTTTCTTATCCAGCCCCCTTGTGAGGTGGTCATGGGCTAATAGATTTCTGTGCAGCTTCAGTTACCTTGTTATTTAACCTTTTTTTTGAAAGCCGCAGACCTCTGAGCCCTGGGGTTCATAATACACGTTTGTTAATGCTACATTAGGAGGGAGGAAAATAAAAAAATAAGACAAAAAGTGTAGTGGGTTATCTGACAACAATTGTAGGTCATATAGTGAAATTGGTATTTGGGTTTCCATTATGATATGGAAGGCCTGGAGTGGTTGCACTAGACATGTGCATTCGTTTTAGTACTAAAACGATTTAGTCCGAATTTTGGGATAATTTAGTTTTCGTTTGGCTCAAGAGATACGAAACTGCTCAGTACAAAAAACTAAAGAAACTAAAATAAAATGCACTACATTTTAGTTTCAGTCCTTTTGTGATATTACATTGATGAGTGAAGGAGACCAGCAATGAAGAGCGCAACATCGCAAAGCTACAGAAAAGGTTTGTATGCGCAATCCTTCCCGACCCCTACTCGAAAATCTGACAGTGATAGATCTCCAGAATACTCACTCGCAGGACACAAAAAAAACCTTTATAACAAGCAGCGCTGGGAGAAGAGAGGGACTTTATAAAACGTGTGTTATCTCCCCTCCCGCTCTGCATAATAGGCGCTTAGGTCTGATACATTTTATATTATCCAGGAGCACTATCCCCCTTTCCTCATCTATAATACACATTTTATATAAAGTCCCTCTTCTCTCCCAGTGCTGCTTGTTATAAAGGGTTTTTTACGTCTGTTACATTTAGTATCCAGCTCTCACAGTTACTCTCTCCTTATGAGCCTTCAGTGTGATTTATTTGAATGTTTTCCCTGGATTTAAAGTGCTTTATTTTATTATAAAAATAAATTTGCACCAGTCATCTCTTCTCTGAGCTTTCAGACCGATATACGTTAATATTTTCCCTCTCCCCTGCTTTTATATTCCTGTGTCCCCCGACAGAGATACAAAGTTTAAGTAAAAGTTCCCTCTCCTGTGCTGGATAAGCATTGCATTCCGAAGTTCTGCACCCTCCACATGCCAATGCAGAAGGATGTTCGATACAGAGGGGGTATTAATTAATGCAGGAGGATGTTCTATACATTATACAGAGAGGGGTATTAATGCAGGAGGATGTTATATACATTATACAGAGAAAGGGATAAATTGAGGAGGATGTTCTATACAGAGAGGGACATTAATTAATTCAGTAGGATGTTCTATACATTATACAGAGAGGGGTATTAATTAATGCAGATGGATGTTGTATACATTATACAGAGAGAGGTATTAATTAATGCAGGATGATGTTCTATACATTATATAGAGAGGGGTCTTTTATTTAGCCCTTTAAATCCAGTGGCTGTGAGCGCTGAGATCGGCTGCTTGTTATACAGGGTGAGCCAGTCAAACCTGCATTTTTGAAAAGGGCGGGAGAGCCGTGAAAGTGGGCGGAGCGAGTTAGCAAGGTTACCATTGTGTCCCCCACAACTAAGCATTTCAGTCGTCATGGAGCAGTGCTCTAAACAACAACGTTCATTCGCTGTGAAAGCGTTTTACCAAAGTGGTAGTTATGCAGCCGCTCAGCGTCGTTTCCGGAAGAATTTTCAAATTAATCGAAATAAGCCAGTGCCGTCTGTTAATTCAATCAAATTGTGGGTGACAAACTTTGAAGCAATTGGTGAAACGAGAAGCAGAAGGGGTGGCAGTGCAAGATCAGTGTGAACTCCCGCGAATATTGACCGCGTGAGAGTTGCTGTGGAAAGAAGCCCTCGGAGATCAGCGCGTCGACAGAGTGCTGCGCTTGGCATGGCAAACACGAGCGTCCGAAGAATCTTGAGGTTAGATTTACACCATCACCCATACAAAATTCAGGTTGTTCAGGCTATGAATGAAAACAATTTTGCAGCTCAACGGCGTTTTTGTCAAACGTTGTTGGACATGTTTGATGAAAACGAGGACCTTGTTCACAACCTGTGGATGAGCGATGAGGCACATTTCCATCTCTCCGGTTTTGTGAATAAACAAAATTTCCGATATTGGAGTGATGAAAACCCTCAACAACTCCATCAAACACCACTCCATTCAAGCAAGGTAACAGTTTGGTGCGCAATGTCCTCATTGGGAATCATAGGCCCGTATTTTTTTGAAAATGACAGGGAGCAAGCAGTTACTGTGAATGCACAATGCTATTCGGAAATGTTGCATTCGTTCTTCATTCCTCAGCTTCGTCAACATGGAATGAACAATGAAACCTTATTCCAGCAAGACGGTGCCACAAGTCATACAGCCCGTGTGAGCATGAATGTTCTCAACAATGTTTTTCCAAATCGGGTGATATCCCGAAATGGAGCAATTTCTTGGCCTCCCCGATCGCCCGACCTCACAGTGTGCGATTTTTTTTTCTTGTGGGGGTACCTGAAGAGTAAAGTCTTTGAACAACGACCTCCAACGCTTGGGGAACTCAAGAGGAGAATCCGGTTGGAAATCGAGAGAATTCCTCAGCGTATGCTCCGTGATGCGATGGGCTGTTTCAGAAATCGCCTACAAGAATGTCTCAATCGGGAAGGACACCATCTTACTGGAGTTATTTTTAAAAAGTGAATGTTGTTTCTTAAATGCTTTTTAATGTACATTAAGATAGTAACAATAAAATTTTGAAATATCCATCCGTTTATTTTTTACAGTCATTTCAAAAATGCAGGTTTGACTGGCTCACCCTGTATTATCTCTCAGTACAATATATCAGGCTCAGCTGTTACAGTAACTGACTGTAACAGCAGTCAGTTTCAGTAAAACAAGGAACTAATATTGTTATAACCTCTTATATATAAAATATTATTTACTAGTTTTACTGAAACTCTGAGCGCTGTGATGAGCAGCAGTCACTTACTGTAACAGCTTTGCCTGGCACATTGTGCTGAGAGTGAGAGATACTGTAACAAGCAGCGATTCTTGCGTGGTTTGGGGGAGGGGAGTCTTTCATCACCAAGGAAGACTGCAGTGGGTATTACCGTAGATACTAGAGTATAACGCGACCCGAGTATAACGTGATGGGTAAAGATTCATTATGGAAATGAGAATATTACTCAAGGCTCGAATATAACGCGAGGAGCAAAATTATAAAAGCGTGATTTTTAAAAAAAAAAAAAAAAAGACAAAAGTCTGTTAAATTACTGTTGTTTCATGATTTCATTTCATGGTCATTCCACCCCACTCTCACCCTACTCACCCTAGTTCCTCCGCGGTACGTAGGACAGGGATATGCGTGGGCACATCGGTGACAAGATGGTGGTTAGAGAGCAGGGGAGCAGCGTGAGAGGTAATGGATTTTTGTGGCTATTTTAGAATGGTGATAGGAGTAAGTGAGCATTTCCATTGCTATGGAATAAAACTCTATTGTGGTAAAGTTCTGCACATGAAACTAAATAAAATCCGTACGTACAGGTATGGCATTATAAGAACACTTTTTTTATACATTATTGCAATTGCATTTAATAAGAGATATATATATTAGAAACCCGTAAGGAACCTCTGCATATACACACATACACTACAAAAAAAGACATTTTGAAATTGATAAAAGCTTGCTTTACCTTGAAAATTAACATTGTTTATATGAATCAGAGTATATGTATTATAAAAGGGGTTAATGTTACTGTTTTTATTGCAAAGGTTAATGTAGGTTTTTGGATTGAAGGGCTAATAGAGGGCTGGAGGGTATTGGAGGGCTGCAGTCAGGTTAATGTATAAGTCAGGGCTGCAGGGTGTGTGGTTAAATTGGGATTGCATTGTGAAGGGTTAATAGAGGGCTGCAGGGGTTTTGTGAAGGGATAATGGCTGCAGTGAGTAATGGTTAAGTTGTTGGGGCTGGCTGGGGATGAATGGGTTAATACTGTATCTGCTGAGTTTCTGCACACTGTCATGTTTCCCGCTGGGCACTGGGATTCACACACACAGGGAGCCTGAGTGAGCAGCTGCAGCTTTAACAGTGGGAGGAGACAGTCTCTCGGCATGGCAAGCTTTCGGCACCTCCTGCAGGGCGTGTGTGTGCACAAGAGCCTGGGGAAGCCAGCAGGTTTTTACTCCCCCGCAGAGGTCTTGTGTATACTGCGACCCCTCCGGTTTTAATGTCGGTTTGTTTTTATCAAAAACTTGCGGTATACTCGAGTATCCACGGTACTGGAATGGCTTTAGATAGGTCTTAAATCTTGGCCCCCCAGATGTTTCTGAACTATACCTTCCATGATTCTCTGTTCATCTTTTGCATTTAAAGAATTAAGGGGATTGTAGGCCAACAACATCTGAGTGGTTGGAGTTTGGGATCACTACTTTCAATTTTGTGGCAAGCCCCATAGCTTCAGCACGGTGTGCCTAGCTAAGATGACGTAGGAACCAAAGGCCCTTGTACTATTCTTTAATGCATGAAAAGAATAACAAAGTCCAGTATTAAATGCAAATGTGTTCTGCTTACATATTTAAAATATGCTATAGTAAATACTGGACACACTTATATTTAAAGCATCATTGTGAGCCTGCAATTTATTCTTCTCCTTACATAAACACTATTGACGCATATAGTACCACTTTTCAAGTGATTTTACAAAACAACCACCTACGAGAGTATTCTTTATGTTCTGAAAAGCAACGTATACATTTATGTCCTATGTAAGGGTACATTACAACACATTGTTTAACCCCTTCCCTGCGGATGACGTGTGGGGAACGTCCTCATAGACTCCCGCTGTATGCAGAGGACATTCCCCACACGTCATTGCGCATGGCTCGATGATGTCAGTTAGCCGGGAAACCCCTAGCTGCCCGGGGATTTCCTAAGGAAATCCCATTGTGGAGATAAGGGGTTTGTTTGAACCCCCATACCTTCCGATAGGTGGCAGCTAAAGGGTCACGGTTGATGTCATTCGAAAGGCCATGGCATGGCCTTTCCAATGACACCAAACATGAACATGTGGATATTAAGAACTTGTTTTAAAAATAATTAAAATAAAGTTAAATTAAAAAAGAAATCCTGTTTTTTTGTGTGTGTTATCTTTATTAATGCAGCAATATTGTTCCCATTTCAATTATAATGTGAACAATGATGCTGCACTAACGATTTTTTTCTATGGGGGGTTTGCTAAAAATTATGTAATTTCCCCCCCAAAAAATGTAACGAGTCCCCATTTCTAATTTTTTTAACAAGCGCACCCCATAGAAAATATAAAACGCAAAAGCTTGTATGATATAATGTGGGAAAAAAAACACTTTACACGCTGTAGATGATTTAAAATTCTAATTTTATTGCATTTTTTGTTAGAATATTCAGGCAGGGCATGACGTATACATATAATAATGATATATTATCAGGGTTATCCAAAGAGATCCGAATTGCTGGAGAAAATCAGCGTTCGGTTACCTTTCTTGGCCATTCGGCTATCCAGAGAGCAGGCAATTCACCAAATCCTGGCGAATTGCCTGCACATACGGTGCCTGTTCGGTCCCTGTTCGAGGGCAGTGAAATCCCCATAGAGAAGCACTGCTTTGGCTATTCAGAGAACACAAACCAGCAGTGAAAGGTTCCCCTAATGCCCTGCCATTCGGTGGTTTAATTCGGCAAATTTATTCAGGAGAATCCCATAGGCTTCAATGTTAAAAATATTCCCGTTTTAATTCAATATCTAATAAACCGTTCATTATAAAATTCTGCAGCAAAAAGTCTCTTTATTTATAGATTTTTTATGATACTTTAAGTATTTTTCAGATTTTTTTTTTTTTTTTTAAAAGTCCGATTTTTTTTTTGATTTTTCTTTCAGTTTACTTATTTTTTTTGTAACAGCCCTCTTTATTATCATTCCCTGGACCTCCTGTGAAAATTTCAGACATTTTCGCTCAGTAGTTTCTTTGCAAACAGCGTTTCATTTTCCCAGATTCATACAAATGGTTTTTCTAATTTATTCACTGCCTCCTCTATGTCACAGCTTCGGCTCTGTGTGATTCGGCTCCTGTTCAGCTCCTGTTCGGCTTCTTCGAAGGTTAATCCAGATGTTTTTGCTTGTTTTCAGCGTGCATTCGGTTAGTGTTCGTCAGGTTTTCGGTACTCTTTCCCTGCAATTCGGGGACCCTGTGGTGTTTGCTGAATACACCGCAGGGTCACCGAAATGGGATCGGCAAAAGGAACCGAATTGAAGAGAACGAAAAGTCACCGAACGTGCGGTGACTTTTCGAATCTCTTTGGATAACCCTGCTACGAATCTGCCGAAAAAAAGGATATAATATGTCTGGGTCGTATAATAAAACATGACTTCAAATCACGTTTAAACATGATGAGCAAAAGCAGTAATAATTAGCTCAGCACACAGAGGTGAAATGGCTCAGCAATAAAAAAAATTGTTTTGAAAAAAGAAAATCTGAAAACCTAAAATTTACCAAGTTTGGTAAGAGAATTTAAATATTTGTGTAAATGTGCTTAACCCCTTCACTACCAAGTGATTTTCATTGTAAGAAACCAGTGGTTTTTTTTAAAATCATTTTTAATTAATTATAAAGAAATATTTGAGCTTATACCCATTGTATTCTTACAGGGTTATTCAAAGAGATCCGAATGGCTGCGGAAAGGGAACCGAACGCTGAAAATCAGCGTTCGGTTCCCTTTCTTGGCCTTTCGGCTATCCAGAGAGCAGGCAATACGCCAAATCCTGGCGAATTTCCTGCACATATGGTGCCTGTTCGAGGGCATTGAATCCCCATAAGAGAAGCAATGCTTCGGCTATTCAGAGAGCAAACGCCAGCAGTGAAAAGTTGCCGAATTGCTCTGCCATTCGGTGGCTTCATGCGGCAGATTTATTCAGGCGAATCCCATTGGCTTCAATGTTAAAAATATTCCCGCTTTAATTCAATATTTAATAAACCGTTCATTATAATATTCTGCAATAAAAAGTCTCTTTATTATTAGATTTGTTTAGGATCTTTTAGGCATTTTTTGGGATTTTTTTGCAAACATTTTTTTTTTAAATTGTTTCTTTTTTCTGTAACAGCTTTTTTAATTATTATTCATTAGATCTTATATGTAAATTTCAGACATTTTCGTTCTGTAGTTTCTTTGCAAACAGCGTTTCACTTTTCAAACATTCAAGCATACGTTTTTTTTTTTTCACTCCATTCGTCTGTGGTGTCGGGTTTTTCCAGCGGCTGCTCTGCACTCTGATCAGCTCCTGCTTGGGTTTCTCCGGCGTGTTCGGCGGGGTTAATCCAGATGTTTTAGAGTCTCTTTATTTATAGATTTTTTTGGTTATTTTAACCTCCCTGGCGGTCTAATTTTTAAAAAATTTTGTGTCTAAAAAGCATCTAAATTTTTTTTTAAAGGAAACGTGTTTTTGTACATAGTTAGCCTGTAATAATTAGGAATCACGCACTGAAATCCGTGCAATCAAGAGTCCTTCCTGGTAAAATCCTTTACAAATAAATAAATAAATAGTAAATACACTGAGTCCGATAACGTTTGAAACACGAAATAATAATTTATTATCCCAAAAATAATTATCCAAAATAATGCAAATAAATGATATTCAATAAAATAAAAAACAAAAACCACTGAAATCGGTCTGAAAACAAGGGTAAGAGGATGTATGGTCTATTTCTTATCCTGTAGTGCCACCCAGTGGCCGTTCATAAACATTGCACTTTGGATTACAGTATTTTATGAATTGTTTATAAATTTGCTGATGGTTCCCGCTCACCCTGCACCATGTGACTCGCAGGGAGCCTTCCAGGAAGCAGCTCGCCGCGATCACAATGCGGGGGACAGCGAGGGAGCCAGGAGGAGGTGAATATGCATCCAGCCCGAGTGTGGCTCGGGGTTACCGTTCACGGTAGTGAAATTTAACCCCGAGTCACACTCGGGAATACCTCCAGGAAGGTTAAGCATTTTTCTGGATTTATTTTTATTTTATTTTTTAAAAGAAAAAAAAAAAAGAAGAAATCATCTGAATTTAACTTTACTTTTTGTTTCTGTAACAGCCCTTTTAATTATCATTCCTTGGACATCTTATGTAAATTTCAGACATTTTCACTCAGTAGTTTCTTTGCAAACAGCGTTTCACTTTTCAAACATTCAAGCAAACTGTTTTTCTAATTTATTCACTCCATTCGTCTGCGGTGTCGGCTTTTTCCAGTGGCTGCACTGCGTGTGATCGGCTCCTGCTCTGGTGTTTCCGACATTTTTGGCGGGTTAATCCAGATGTTTTTGCTGGTTTCGGTGTGCATTCGCCCACGTTTTGCAGTGAGTTTTCATTTGGATTGCGGCGACTTTCCCTGCATTTCGACGGCCCGGTGGTCCTTGCTGAATACACCACAGGGTCGCCGAAATGGGATCGCCAATCCGTACCGAATTGAAGAGAATGAAAAGTTGCCGAACGTGCGCTGGCTTTTTGATTCTCTTTGAATAACCCCGTTACTGTAAATAACCTATTTTTGGCCAGTAGATGGTGCCATCTGCTGCCAAATTGAGTTAGAGGTTTGAGTGGCTGATCACTCTATATTCTTATAATTCTTCTTTATCTCCCTGCATCGGCTGCTGACAGCCTGTTATTACAGAGCTTCGAGCTGCCAATTTTACAGTTTTAGCTCTTTAGGCATTATTCCCACAAGGCTAAATCTTTGGGGGCACCTTCTGCAGCCCAAAAGCAAATGAAATTTGTTTGCACCAAATTAATTTAATTTGTTTTTGAGCTGCAGATCAGCATACCGATATATCTCGATATCGGGGCACCAGGCGGTTACTTTGAAGCCCGAGATATCTCGATATCAGTATGGAAGGGGTTTTATACTGCATTTGAGTATTTTCTCTGCTCCTCTGAAGGGGTTATTGTAAAGTATAGTAACTAAATTACACTCACTGTAATGCTTTACCAACTATGAAAGTTGCCATTGCTTTTTAGTTTTATTTAATGCAGGGATCTCAAACACTGCCCCCCCCCAATGTTTCCGAACTAGAACTCCCATGGTTCTCTGGCCATCTATTGCATTCAAAGAATTCTGGAAATTGTAGGGTCCCATCTCCTACTGTTCTGTGTGTTGTACATATAAGTATATTTGTTATTCCGTCTCACCCATTGTACAGCGCTACAGAACTTGTTAGCACTTTATAAATACTTGTAACTTGTACTGGCTGGGTGGAGTAGAGGTAACATCACTGCTCTATAACTGTGGAGACACTGGTTCGAATCCCAACCAGTGCACCTCTCCAGTAAGTGTCCTTGGGCAAGACACCTAACGGTACATACTCGCCACCCAGGTCATACTTGAAAATGAGAGAAATCTCAATGTATCCTTCATGGTAAAATTCTTTCTAAACCCCCCCCCCCCAAAAATAAGTAATCTGTTGAATATTTAATTTCTCTAATACTTTAGAAAAGAACAAATGCATTAATACAAAAATGATCATATTATGAAAGAACTGGATAACATTTGTTTTAAAATCTTAGTATCCTCTCACTTTTTATATGTTATACTAATTTTAAGTTATATATTTTCTAAGAAAATGTTAGATTTTCTTTTTTTCATTTACAGGGTTATTCAAAGAGATTCGAAAAGTCACCGCACGTTCGGTGACTTTTTGTTCTCTTCAATTCGGTTCCTTTTGCCGATCCCATTTCGGTGACCCTGAGGTGTATTCAGCAAACACCACAGGGTCCCCGAATTGCAGGGAAAAGCTACCGTAAACCCGACGAAAACTAACCGCAAAACCCACCGAATGCATGCAGAAAAGCCACAAAAACATCTGGATTAACCTGCCGAAAACCGGAGCCGAACACAGCCGAAGCAGCTGAGACCGCAGACGAGGGAGGTGAATAAATTAGCAAAACAGTTTGCTTGAATGTTTGAAAAGTGAAACGCTGTTTGCAAAGAAACTACTGAGCGAAAATGTCTGAAATTTACATATGAGGTCCAGGGAATGATAATAAAAAGGGCTGTTACAGAAAAACTAAGTAAACTTAAAAAAAATCCAGAAAAATGCTTAAAATACCTTAAAAAAAATCTATAAATAAAGAGACTCTTTACTGCAGAATTTTATAATGAATGGTTTATTAGATATTGAATTAAAACGGGAATATTTTTAACATTGAAGCCTGTGGGATTCGACTGAATAAATCTGCTGCATGAAACCACCGAATGGCAGGGCATTAGCGGAACCTTTCACTGCTGATTTGTGTTCTCTGAATAGCCGAAGCAGTGCTTTTTCTTGGGGTTTTCACTGCCCTCGAACAGGCATCGTATGTGCAGGCAATTCGCCAGGATTTGGCGAATTGCCTACTCTCTGGATAGCCGAATGGTCAGGAAAGGTAACTTAACGCTGATTTTCAGCGTTCGGTTACCTTTCTCAAGCAATTCGGATCTCTTTGGATAACCCTGATAGTTTTCCTCTCAATAATAATAATGTTTTATTAACATGCTGAGAAGAAAGCAGCTGAAATTTTATTTCAAAGAATCTGTAGCACGCTGTGGAAATCTATAGGAGCAATTAAACAACATTTACAGGGTTATTCAGAGAGCGGTGAAAAGCAGGAGAATGACTGGAGAAGTGAAAATCCTAGGTCAAAATAGGTCCCGTTTATCTCACTTTCCAAATCGGCTATTTTGACCTAGAATTTTCCATTCTCCAGTCATTCGCCTGCTTTTCACTGCTCTCTGAATAACCCTGTTAGAAAATAAATAGCTATAGCTGTATTTCAGCTTTAACACCAAAGCAAACTTGGATGCTCACGCTTGGCAGTCAGCCAACCAAACACTTTATTGCATGCAAAAATGCAATAGACTGCTCATCCTTACATACAACTAACCAATTAACACAGTTTGCCCTCAATCAAACACAGAATGCACACATTTAGTAATTTGTGATGCAAAAATCAATCTATCTATATACTTCAAGATAATTAATACACTCGATCATGTATTCATGTGCACGGGCTTGTTATCATTCAACTAAATTCATTAACCCCTTACCCTTTTGTGCCCACTTCAGAACTCAATGGCCTACTGAAGCAAAGACTTCCATCCTCCTATGCAAGTGATGGAAAACCTTGTCACCAAATGTGAACTGCATGTTCCATGATGCTCAGACAGCCTTGTAGTCAGTGGAGTGCCATGGGTAGGATTGCCAGATCAGCCATGTTTTCCTGGACACATATAATTTATTCATGCTGATGGGCAGTGCATTAAAAATGCCACCTTGTAGCATGTATAATCCATATGCTGCAGGTGGCAAAAAGGAATCCCAGCAGGGTTATTTAGAGAGAGGTGAAAACCAGGAGAATGACTGGAGAAGTGAAAATTCTAGGTCACAATAGCCAAACCAGAAAAATTCCCCCATTTTATCTCACTTTATAAATCGGCTATTTGGTCTAGGTTCTCTTCTCCTGCCATTCTCCTGGTTTTCACCTCCCTCTGAATAACCCAGCAGGTGATCTGCCTTGATCTCCTACCTGCAGTATATACTACTTCTCAGCTCATAAATATAGGTCACACTAGTGGGACACGTGCATGCCAAGTGCCAAAGTCTACCTATATTTGTGTAATGTTTTTTTCTTATCCAGCCCCCTTGTGAGGTGGTCGTGGACTAATAGATTTCTGTGCAGCTTCAGTTACCTTGTTATTTAACCTTTTTTTGAAAGCCGCAAACATCTAAACCCTGGGGTTCAAATATATACACGTTTGTTAGGAGGGAGGAAAATAAAAAAATAAGACAAAAAGTGTAGTGGGTTATCGGACAACAATAGGTCATATAGTGAAATTGGTATTTGGGTTTCCATTATGATATGGAAGGCCTGGAGTGGTTGCACCATGCAAATAGTTGCAAAAGCAGAACTGGCACTTGAATTGGAGTGTAAAAGGAGTATATGCTCTGCTCTGAGGTAATTCAAGTGTGAAGTACCTTGTGGTGTTGTTTAAGTCTAGTCATCAGTGGGGCATAGTTGCATCTAGAATTTTTCTGTGGTCTACTCACTTCTTACAGAGGGAGTGGCAGAGCTGTGGTTGGTACCTTCAAATTGTAGAGGTAGGCCTTGACTTGTGGCTCCAGGATTCAGCGAGTGATCCAAAAGATAAAACGAGGGTCAGGATTCTTGCGTGGTTTGGGGGAGGGGAGTCTTTCATCACCAAGAAAGACTGTGGTGGGTATTACCGTAGATACTCGAGTATAACGTGACCCGAGTATAACGTGATGGGTAAAGATTCATTATGGAAATGACAATATTACTCAAGGCTTGAATATAACGCGAGGAGCAAAATTATAAAAGTGTCTTTTTTTTTAAAAAAAAAAGACAAGTCTGTTAAATTACTGTTGTTTCAGGTTTTCATTTCATGGTCATTCCACCCCACTCTCACCCTAGTTCCTCCGCGGAACGTAGGACAGGGATATGCGTGGGCACATCGGTGACAAGATGGTGGTTAGAGAGCAGGGGAGCAGAGTGAGAGGTAATGGATTTTCGTGGCTATTTTAGAATGGTTATAGGAGTACGTGAGCATTTCCATTGCTATGGAATAAAACTCTTATCTAAGGCTGGGGTCAGACGAGCGTAGTGTTCACGTCCGTGATTGCGCCTAAAAGTACGTCCGTGATAGCATGACAGAAAGCCCATCGGAGCCCGTTACACGAAGTACGTCCACACTGAACTGCGGACGCATAACGGCCACGGCCCACGGACGCAAGGCAGGCAAGAACATACAACTCCTAGAATGGCCGCACAAAGTGCGCTGCGTCCGCAACGTCTGCATAGCTTTGTGTGTGAGTAATGGAACGTGGTCAGACGGACTGCATTTATACATCCAGCATTTTTCACGGACAAAATGGTGTTGCTTTTTATTTTATTTTCCCTCCTACATCCGTCAAAATATACGTCAGTGATAAACAGACTGTGTGGTCACTACTGCGTCTTCCGTACTGACGTACGTCTGTGTACACGGATGTACAGTCCGTAGAAATCACGCTCGTCTGACCCTAGCCTTAGGCTAGGGTCAGACTAACGCAGTATTAACGTGTGTTTAGCAGCACTAAGGCTAGGGTCAGACGAACGCATTTTCGCGTTGTCTGTGAAAAAGTGCGTTCGAACGAATGGACGCATTTTTTCACGGAGTACGCGATAGCGGTCATACGATACGCATTTGCATCCGTGATTTTGTACGGATCATCAATAAAACACTTTGTGCATCTGGACATTATGTTGGCCGGACATTAGCAGTGTCTGACATCTCCAATTCACGCACACACGCCGCTAGCGGGCGCAGCGCACTCTGTACGTCAGTACTAGCAGTTTAACGTTCTCGAAAAAATGCGTTCGTTTTCCACTTGCGTTGCGCAGCCGGACTTTTGTGCGACCGTACTTCGTATATTGCCCGTCATTGCCTGGCACTTGCTGCTAGTGCGGCCGTGATTAAGTGCGCCTGCACGCGCGTTCGCACTGCGCTCGTCTGACCCTAGCCTAAATCACGGCCGTGCTAGCAGCAAATGACTTCCAATGCCGGGCAGCATACGAAGAACGGCCGCACAAAAGTGCGGCTGCGCAACGCAAGTGGCAAACGAACGCATTTTTTCGAGAACGTCAAACCGCTAGTACTGACGTACAGAGTGCGCTGCGTTCGCTAGCGGCATGTGTGCGTGAATAGGAGATGTCAGATGCTGCTAATGTCCGGCCAACATCACGTCCAGACGCAAAAAGTGTTTTATTGATGATCCGTACAAATCACGACGAAAATGCGCATCGTATGACAGCTATCGCGTATTCCGTGAAAAAATACGTCCATTCGTTCGAACGCACTTTTTCACGGACAACGCGAAAAATTCGTTAGTATGACCCTAGCCTAAGGCTAGGGTCAGACGAACGCAGCTTTAACGTGCGTTTAGCCGCACAAAATCACGGCCGTGCTAGCAGCAAATGACGTCCAATGCCGGGGAACACACGAAGTACGGCCGCACGAAAGTTCGTCCGCGCAACGCAAGTGGCAAACGAACGCATTTTTTGGAGAACGTCAAACCGCTACTACTGACGTACAGAGTGCGCTGCGGCCGCATAGCGGCGTGTTTGCGTGATTGGGAGACTTCAGACGCTGCTAATGTCCGGCCAACATAACGTCCAGACGCAAAAAGTGTTTTATTGTTGATCCGTACAAAATCACGGACGAAAAGGCGCATCGTATGACCGCTATCGCGTATTCCGTGAAAAAATATGTCCGTTCGTTCGACCGCACTTTTCCACGGTCGACGCGAAAAATGCGTTCGTCTGACCCTAGCCTTAAAGTTCTGCACATGAAACTAAAGAAATAAAATCCGTATGTCATTCGTATGGCATTATAAGGACACTTTTTTTATATATATTATTGCAATTGCATTTAACCACTTCCATGCGGAGGACGCGCTCAGCGCGTCCTCCGCATGGCTCCTGCTGTGCGGAGGACGCGCTGAGCGCGTCCTCCCTTTGGGGTCAGCGTTCGGCCGGGTTCCGGCCGATCGCTGGCCCCCCTGGTGCGGGCTGACATCCTCGATGTCAGCCCAGCATCCGGAACCGCCGCCGATGAAATTAGGTGTCATTGCGGCAGCGCGATGACACCTAATTCAGGCGCCCCCTGCATGTGCAGAGGAGGTGCCTGAAAGGGAGGGGGGGAGGTCCTTCGGACCTCTCTCCCTCCCGATCGGCATTGCGGGGGTTAACCCAGGCACCATTTGGAAGGGCACAGCCTGCCCTTCCAAATGGTGCCTGGCATTAACCCCTGGGGAGCTGGATCGCGAATCGGCACTGAAAAGCGCCGGTTCGTGATCCTTTCCCGGAGCTGGCCGACATCTTGGATGTCGGCCAAGCCTACAGGAACTCCACCTGAGGACTGGCGTCATCGTGCATAGCACGATGACGCCAGTCCTAGAGTTAACCCCTAACTGCCACCAACGGTGGAGATAGGGAGTTCCAATGAACTCCCTATCTCCCGTTCCGTGACAGCTAGGGGTTAAAGTTTGGTATGGTTGGATCGGCCAGAGCATGGCCGTTCCAACGATACCAAACACTACTGTGAAAAAAGTTTTTTTAAAAAAAATAAAAATTAAAAATAAAAATATATTTAAAAAAAAAAATTATAAAAATAAAAAAAAATTTTTTCTTTTTTTTGGTTCGTTAATGCAGCAATATTGTTCCCATTTCAATTATAATGTGAACAATGATGCTGCACTAACGATTTTTGTATGCGGTGCGTTTGTTAAAAATCGTGTAATTTTCCCCAAAAAAAAATGTAACGAGACCCCATCTCTAATTTTTTTAACAAGCGCACCCCATACAAAATATAACCGCAATTGCTCGCATGTTAAAATGTGAAAAAAAACACTTTACACGTTGTAAATTATTGAAAATACATATTTTATTGCATTTTTTGTTATAATATACAGACATGACATAACGTATACATATAATAATGACATATTATGAATCTACCGAGTCTGACGGAAAGAACGATATATAATATGTCTGGGTCATATACTAAAATAAGCCTTCAAAACACGTTTAAACATGATGAGCAAAACTGGTAAAAATGACCTCAGCACAGAGGTGTGAAAAGCCTCAGCAGCGAAAGGGTTAATAATATATGTATTAGAAAAACTTTAGGAACCTCTGCATATACACATACACTACAAATAAATACATATTTTGAAATTGATAAGTTTGTTTTACCGTGAAAAATTAACATTGTTTTTATATGAATCAGAGTATATGTATTATAAAGGGGTTAATGTTTCTGAAATGTTACCTGCGAGGTGGCATTTTTAATGCACTGCCCATCAGCATGAATAAATTATGTGTCCAGGAAAACATGGCTGATCTGGCAATCCTACCCATGACGCTCCACTGACTACAAGGCTGTCTGAGCATCATGGAACATTTAGTTCAGAAACGTATACCTGCAGTATATGAATTATACATGTTGTAGGGCAGCACTTTTCCAGGCACTCACTCTATGAATAAAATAGTGATATGTGTCCAGGAAAACCTGGCCGGCCTGGCAACTCTAGTCATGGGACAGGTAGATCAGAAACATCTGGGGTGCCAAGGTTCGCCATCACTGTCCTGTACTGTCAATCTAATGGCCAGTAAGACATACAGGTCTATTCACTAAAAGGTGAAGCTCAGGAGAATGACTGGAGAAGTGAAACTTCTAGGTCAAAATAGCCAAACCAGAAAAATTCTCAAATTTATCTCACTTTCCAAATTGGCCATTTGGTTCTCTTTTCCTGCCAATTCTCCTGATTTTCACCTTTCTTTGAATATACCTGACTGAAAGGGAGAGCTCCCAACCTTCCATTCATGGATGGTAGGTGAGGGGTTACAGATCAGATCAGAAGGGCAGCCATAAACATATTAGACGTAGGACAATGAAGTACCCAATTTCTGACATCTACCAATAATTCTGGCGACATTTAGAAATAAACACCTGACGAATAAATGTATCAACAGCTGTATATTAAATATTCCGCTTGACTCTGCTTCCTTCCCAAGGCAAATATGTAATTGGCAGATAGGCATATGGGAACTGTTTGTAATTAGTGGTGAATTTCCATTTTAGCTCTATTTAGTTCCACAATGTTATTTCAGTTTGGGTTCTTTTATTCCTCTGGGGATTCCAATATGTAAATAACAAGTGCTATCTTTGGAGATATTTCTAATAAAATGTACTGAGGAGCTATAAGTTTTTTTTATAATGTTATGAACCATTGCAAGTGCCAGGCAGCATTGAAATGGATATCCACTTTCTATAAATTTAAAGTTTTTCTACATGTACATTTCAGTAGAAAGTACTCAAGGATGTTTATATTTAATTAAAAAGGGATTTGCCTGACCTTTTGATCTATATCAATGTTCAGTGCAATTAAGCTTATGATTAAATCCCTCACTCGCAGTGGACTGAATATTTCAGACTGTGTTTGTCATTCTGTTTTTAACATGAACCTTCAACAAAGAGGATTACATTTTTACTTCACTCCAGTCCACTTTGTTTGTGTAATGTGTTTTTGTTCATTTGGTGCTGCAGAAAACATGCTGTTTTGTCTTATACTCATGGAAGATTTTTTTTTCTTGGATTGAAATACTCTGTGTGTCCATTAGTGAACGGCAGAAGTTACAACTTTACAATAAAGTAGGATTTTTCCTGAGCACATGTTACTATTTTATGCAGCAAGTATCAGAGAAAAGTGCTGCCCTGCAACGTATATAATTTATATGCTGCAGGATGAAAACCAAGACCGTTCTCCTTGATTTCATACCCACAACATATAAATTCTACATTCTACAGGGCTGCATTTTTCATACACTGCCCATCTAGGGTTGCCATCTTTTATTCAAGCCAAATCTGAACACTCTAGTGTTGGGCTTGAGCGGCATTTTTGTTTTTGTGCAGCGTATACATTATGCGTATATATTATGGCATGTGGTATTCATGTCATACTGCTATGATGGCAGACTGGTATTATGGCACACTCCTAGGCATGGCATACTGGTATGTATATGGCACACTTGTTACGTCCTCAGCCCCCGCAGCGCTGTCTGGAGGGTCTTGGCGCCCGGCGGTGTCGCTGGGTGGTCGAGTGCCAGCATTTGGTAATGGCAGATTGGCGTCTGAGGGGGCGAGGCTTGGTCATGAGGAGCCGCCGGGTTTAAAGCAGGGCGCGAGAAATTGCTCGTCGCCCTGACGTGGAGTAAGGTTCCCGCATCGCCTGCTGTCTAATAGCATTGCTGATTGATTACCCAGATGCCGACTTGCTTGTACGAGGACCCTGTATACGTTCTGACCCGGCTATTCCCATTGACCATTGTCTTGCATACTCAATTTGTGTTTTGTCTGTGCAGTTCAGTCTTCATGTTTTTCTTTAACCGCATGTTTGCTGTTTGGAGGTCTGCCTGCCTGTTTGGTAAACCCATTGCTCGCACAAGGTCTCTGTTAACTAAATCTGGTTTGAGTCCTAATCGCAAGGTGTCCGATTGTGTGTCTAACCGCCAGGTCGCTTTGAAATTTTGTATCAGAGAAATCTGTCCATTAAGATCCTAACAACGCTTATCCAGGGTGAGTGCCATAGAACCCGTTACAACACTCTTATGCATGGCACACTGGTATGTATATGGCACACAGCTGGCAGACTGGTATTATGGCACACTCCTATTCATGGCATACTGGTATGTATATGGGACACTGCTTGTGAGAGGGGGGTTACTTTTCATTGAGCTCAGATTAATGTATTACTGACTGGTTACCTTTTAGGCTAAGGTCAGACTAACGCAGTATTAACGTGCGTTTATCCGCACAAAATCACGGCCGTGCTAGCAGCAAATGACGTCCAATGCTGGGCAGCATACGAAGAACGGCCGCACGAAAGTCCGGCTGCACAACGCAAGCGGCAAATGAACGCATTTTTTCGAGAACATCAAACAGCTAGTACTGACGTACAGAGTGCGCTGCGTCCGCTAGCGGCGTGTGTGTGTGATTAGGAGACGTCAGACGCTGCTAATGTCCGGCCAACATAACGTCCAGACGCAAAAAGGGTTTTATTGATGATCCGTACAAAATCATGGACGAAAATGCACATCGTATGACCGCTATCGCGTATTCCGTGAAAAAATACGTCCATTCGTTCGAACGCACTTTTTCACGGACAACGCGAAAAATGCGTTAGTCTGACCCTAGCCAGCCTTAGTCTTGGAGTCTGAGGAAAATGAATCCAGATTCTCAAGAATGATTCTAATCCAGCAGCCTAAAGGTACAGCACAGAGCAGCTGCTGCGCTCACAAAACTCATCTGCATGCCTCTTCCAACGAGTAAAAGTGGTGGTGAGGTCCCCAAACCTAGTCAAGTGTGCCTGCCTGCCTCAGCAGGAGCAAGCCTGCAAGGGGTGATGGGAAGAGGAGGCGGACCTGGCAGAGCAGGGAGGAACTGGAAGAGACATCACTGAGCACACCATGTGACGTGACCACCACCACTTGTCAGTGGAGCCGCAGCATCCATCTCTCACTTGCGCGCAGGCAGCGTGCGAGTGAGCAACACGTTCAATAAGCAGCAGCAGAGCACAATCCTCTTCTGTGGCTTATGTAATAGCCGGAGGACCGCGGCAAAGGTGTGGGCAGCGGTATGTGTAGAGGAATGCGGGCAGCACGTGGGTCCGAGCCGAGTCATGTGTCCGGGTGGCAGGTGATCTGAAAACCGGACACGACTCAAAAACCAGATGGTTCAGGTGACAATTGGACGGATGGGAACTCTATGCCCATCAGCATGACTAAATTTAGATGTGTCCAAGAAATCATGGCCGATCTGGGAACCCTACATTAAAGTGAACTTGACGTGCCAACACAAGTTGGACTCTTTTGAGTGAATTCCAAACTATTTATTTGCTGCCATTTTCAGGTCACAAAATATAGTAAAATCTATATGAAATAAATTACTTTAATTTAATTCTGATGGGATGCCATCAGAGCGATGAAGAACTGTCATATAGATCAGCCCCACCACTGAGTCCTAAGGCTAGGGTCAGACGAACGCATTTTTCGCGTTGTCCGTGAAAAAGTGCGTTCGAACGAATGGACGTATTTTGTCACGGAATACGCGATAGCGGTCATACGATGCGCATTTTCGTCCGTGATTTTGTACGGATCATCAATAAAACCCTTTTGCATCTGGACGTTATGTTGACTGGACATGTGGAGCGTCTGACGTCTCCCAATCACGCAAACACGCCGGTATGCGGCCGCAGCGCACTCTGTACATAGAAACATAGAAAAAATGTCGGCAGATAAGAACCTTTCGGCCCATCTAGTCTGCCCAATTACATGGATACTTGACCTGGATTTATCTTTTGTTTAGGATAGCCTTATGCCTATCCCATGCTTGCTTAAATTCAATCACTATTTTGGCCTCTACCACTTCAACTGGAAGACTGTTCCATGTATCCACCACCCTCTCAGTAAAATAATGCTTTCTGATGTAACTTTTAAACCTTTGCCCCTCTAATCTAAGACTATGTCCTCTTGTTTTGCTATTTTGTTTCCTTTTAAATATACTCCCTTCCTCTACCTTGTGGATTCCCTTTACGTATTTAAATGTTTCTATCATATCTCCTCTGTCTCGTCTTTTTTCCAAGCTGTACATGTTAAGATCATTAAGCCTTTCTTGGTAACTTTTCTCCTTCAAGCCGTACACCATTTTAGTAGCCCTTCTCTGAACTCTCTCTAAGATGTCTATATCCTTCTGGAGATACGGTCTCCAGTACTGCACACAGTACTCCAAGTGAGGTCTTACCAGTGCTCTGTACAGTGACATGAGCATTTCCCTTTTCCTACTGCTAATACCTCTCCCTTCACAACCAAGCATTCCGCTAGCATTTCCTGCTGCTCTATTACATTGACTACTTACCCTTAGATCCTCTGAAATAATGACCCCTAAATCCCTTTCCTCAGATGTTGAGGTTAGGACTGTATCAAATATTCTATATTCAGCCCTTGGGTTTTTACGTCCCAGGTGCATTATCTTGCACTTATCCACATTAAAACTCAATTGCCACAACTCTGACCATTTTTTTAGTTTACCTAAATCATTTGTCATTTGGCTGATCCCTCCAGGAACGTCAACCCTGTTGCAAATTTTTGTGTCATCAGCAAAAAGACATACTTTTCCATTAATACCTTCTGCAATATCACTAATAAAAATATTAAAGAGAATGGGTCCAAGTACTGACCCCTGAGGTACCCCACTGGTAACAAGACCTTGCGCCGAATAAACTCCATTTACCACAACCCTCTGTTGCCTGTCACTCAGCCACTGCCTAATCCATTCAACAATATTGGAATCCAAGCTCAAAGATTGCAATTTATTGATAAGCCTTCTATGCGGAACAGTATCAAGAGCCTTACTGAAATCTAAATAATAGGGATGTGCGTTTCGGAATTTCGGAATTTTCACGAAATTTCCCGATTCGTGTTTTCGGATGCGGCCGAATTTCCGAAAAATTTCAGATCCGAAAAGTTCAGATCCGAAATGTTTTCCGAGCCGAAACGAAATATTTTCGGATTTTTCGAATGGGCTTGAAATGTGGCAAACGAGGAGAACAGATTTTCGGAAAAACGAAAATTTTCGGAAAAACGAACATTTTCCGAAAAACGAAAATTTTGTAAAAACGAACATTTTCTGAAAAACGAAAATTTTTCGAAAAAACGAAAAGTCGATACAAAAAACGGGCAAAATGACACGAAAAATACGAAAAAGGTCGATATGCCGAAAAATGTGCAATTCCGAAAAACGAAAATTTTCCGAAAAACGAAAATTTTGTAAAAACGAACATTTTGTAAAAACGAAAATTTTGTAAAAACGAAAATTTTGTAAAAACGAAACCTTTGTAAAAACGAAAATTTTCTGAAAAACGAAAATTTTTCGAAAAAACGAAACGTCGATACAAAAACCGAGCACAGTGACACGAAAATACGAAAAATGGTCGAAATTCTGAAAAAAAATGTACCCGAAAAACAGGTCGAACCGAATCGAATCGAAACCGAAATCGGTCGAAACGAGCCGAATCGAAAAGTTTAAAAATCCGAAAAATCGAACCGAATCGAACCGAAAAAAAAATCGGTGCACAAGCCTACTAAATAAGCAATGTCTACTGCACCACCTGTGTCTATTATTTTTGTTACCCAATCAAAGAAATCAATAAGATTAGTTTGGCATGATCTCCCTGAGGTAAACCCATGTTGTTTCTGATCCTGTAATCTATGTGTTTTTAGATGTTCAACAATCCTTTCCTTTAACATGGTTTCCATTAATTTCCCCACTACTGACATAAGACTAACTGGCCTATAGTTCCCAGATTCCTCCCTACTACCCTTCTTGTAAATGGGCACAACATTTGCTAATTTCCAGTCTTCTGGGACGACTCCTGTTAACGGTTTTGCTATTACATCACTGAGCTCTTTTAATAATTTAGGATGGATCCCATCAGGCCCCATTGACTTATTTGTCTTTACTTTAGACAGCTGCTTTAGAACCTCCTCCTCTGTAAACTCGTATGTAAATGTCTCTTTAGTGTACGTCAGTAGTAGCGGTTTGACATTCTAGAAAAAATGCATTCGTTTGCCACTTGCGTTGTGGGGACGAACTTTCGTGCGGCCGTTCGTCGTATGTTCCCCGGCATTGGACGTCATTTGCTGCTAGCACGGCCGTGATTTCGTGCGGCTAAACGCACGTTAAAACTGCTTTCGTCTGACCTTAGCCTAAGGGACAGTAGGCATTCACTCAGGTCACATAATGGAAAGTTAATTGGATACTAACTGGACAACATTTCTACTGAGATGTCAGCCTCTGTCAAGATGTCTCAGGCAAAACCTTGTCTAGAAAAATATCTAATAAACTTGCCAATGCGAGACGTGAGTGCAGAGTTTCTGATATTCCTTTTGGATTTGGGAGCTGTGGGCCACTATGAAGTCTGTGAGCACTGGTTCCTTATTATATGATTATCTGTTGAATGCATTAACCCTCTTTTTGCTGCTTTGAACCTCTGCTCAGTCATAGGAGCCAGGTGACTGCTGATATGCTTATTAATTAGTCAGCACGCCAACATCCCCACAGAGAGCTAATCACAAAGAGATACTCAATGACCTTCATTGAATGTTGCAGATGTGTATGGAGTGGCTGCTTACATGGAAGCAGTGGTTGAATCAGATACATTGTTTGCAAATTCTTGTTTTCAAGTAGTTTTGTTTTTTGTTTCTTTTTGGCAGTGGTTCCTAACGCTGGTCCTCAGGTCTACTAATAGCCAAATTTGAAGGGTTATCTTGGGAAAATGCAGACTCAATAATGCAACCACTGAGCAGCAAATCATATCACCTGTGATTCAGATATATGTCCTGTTAGGGGTACCTTAAGACTGGGATTGAGAATCACTGCTTTATGGTATTATGGGGCATAAATCCAGCATTGACTTGCACTATTTCCTCATCTCTTTCATAGTTGCTGTCAGACCTCCACTATGTCTTGATATCATAACAACTAGTTGTAACATTTCTTATTGACATATCAAATCACATCTGTACTGGTGCTCCGCTAAGTGCAGTGACTTGAGGATATACAGGTTAAGGATAACGGTTTATTCCCAACGTTTAAATTGTGGTAGCATAGAAACATAGAAAATGTCGGCAGATAAGAACCTTTCGGCCCATCTAGTCTGCCCAATTACATGGATACTTTACCTGGATTTATCTTTTGTTTAGGATAGCCTTATGCCTATCCCATGCCTGCTTAAATTCACTCACTGTTTTGTCCTCTACCACTTCAACTGGAAGGCTGTTCCATGTATCCACCACCCTCTCAGTAAAATAATGCTTCCTGATGTTACTTTTAAACCTTTGCCCCTCTAATCTAAGACTATGTCCTCTTGTTTTGCTACTTTGTTTCCTTTTAAATATACTCCCTTCCTCTACCTTGTGGATTCCCTTTACGTATTTAAATGTTTCTATCATATCTCCTCTGTCTCGTCTTTTTTCCAAGCTGTACATGTTAAGATCATTAAGCCTTTCCTGGTAACTTTTCTCCTTCAAGCCGTACACCATTTTAGTAGCCCTTCTCTGAACTCTCTAAGATGTCTATATCCTTCTGGAGATACGGTCTCCAGTACTGCACACAGTACTCCAAAGTGAGGTCTTACCAGTGCTCTGTACAGTGGCATGAGCACTTCCCTTTTCCTACTGATAATACCTCTCCCTACACAACCAAGCATTCTGCTAGTATTTCCTGCTGCTCTATTACATTGACTACTTACCCTTAGATCCTCTGCAATAATAACCCCCTAAATCCCTTTCCTCAGATGTTGAGGTTAGGACTGTATCAAATATTCTATATTCAGCCCTTGGGTTTTTACGTCCCATGTGCATTATCTTGCACTTATCCACATTAAAACGCTATTGCCACAGCTCCGACCATTTTTTTAGTTTACTTAAATAATTTGTCATTTGGCTGATCCCTCCAGGAACGACAGCCATGTTGCAAATCTTTGTGTCATCAGTAAAAAGACATACTTTACCATTAATACCTTCTGCATTATCACTAATAAAAATATTAAAGAGAATGGGTCCAAGTACTGACCCCTGAGGTACCCCACTGGTAACAAGACCTTGCGCCGAATAAACTCCATTTACCACAACCCTCTTTTGCCTGTCACTCAGCCACTGCCTAATCCATTCAACAATATTGGAATCCAAGATCAAAGATTGCAATTTATTGATAAGCCTTCTATGCGGAACAGTATCAAAAGCCTTACTGAAATCTAAATAAGCTATGTCTACTGCACCAGCTTTGTCTATTATTTTTGTTACCCAATCAAAAAAAATCAATAAGATTAGTTTGTCATGATCTCCCTGAGGTAAACCCATGTTGTTTCTGATCCTGTAATCTATGTGTTTTTAGATGTTCAACAATCCTTTCCTTTAACATGGTTTCCATTAATTTCCCCACTACTGACGTAAGACTAACTGGCCTATAGTTCCCTGATTCCTCCCTACTACCCTTCTTGTAAATGGGCACAACATTTGCTAATTACCAGTCTTCTGGGACGACTCCCATTAACAGATTTATTTAACAATCCTTGTTAACGGTTTTGCTATTACACCACTGAGCTCTTTTAATAACTTAGGGTGGATCCCATCAGGTCCCATTGACTTATTTGTCTTTACTTTATCATTAGCTTATCATTTTTATACAATATCTTAATGATCATTAACATTTGTAACAGATCTCCGTACCCCGACTGGGTCACATCTGTTAATACCGCTTGCCGGACCCCCGTGTTCTCCCCAGCAGACTTTCTTGTATCTTCTTCTAGTCCTTAGACGAAGCTTAAGCACCAGGACCTATAAAGAGCCTTGCTAGCATCCCCCAGATGTAAGACGACGCTGTGTATCTGGAGGTTTTTGTTCAAACAGACACATTGAACACCTTTATTGACTATATACAGTCCCAGGAGGGGCCAGAGACCAATGGGAAATTACATTCTGGCGCCCCCCTCCCCCCCAGCCTCCAGTGAACCAAACATGCCCAGACATGAAACAATATGGAATAACGGCTTGAGCATCAGACTGTCTGAATACATTAGATAACAGAGGAGAAGTTACGTAATCAGACCTGGTACAGACAAGGGAATAAACATAACTCAACATTTCCAAAGATGATAGTCGTTGATTTTATAAACAGGATTACAGTCTAAGGCTAGGGTCAAAAGAAGGCATTATTCGCAGCGACAGTCATAAAGTGCATCCGAACGCATTGACGTATTTTTTCACGGAATGCGAGAAAACGGTCAGACGACACACATTTTCGTGCGTGATTTTTTTTACGGATGGTCAATAAAACCCTTTTTGCGTCTGGACGTTATGTAGGCTGGTCATTAGCAGCCTCTGACATCTCCTAATCACGCACACATGCCGCTATAGCGCACTCTGTACGTCAGTACTAGCGGTTCTGCGTTGTCGAAAAAATGCATTCATTTTCCACTTGTGTTGCGCGGCCATACTTCATGTATTGGCCGTCATTGCCCGTCATTTGCTGCTACTGCAGCAGTGATTAAGTGCGCTTAAACGCACGTTAAAAATGCATTAGTCTGACCCCAGCCTTAGTGCGCATGTCCTGATCCGCCTCCCCTGCATCCGTTGTGACATTTCGATGGGGCAGGCCACATGGTGTAGTAAACGCACTAGATGCGCACGCTACACTAGACATGCTGAAACCCTCCCCATCAAAATGATACAGCGAGCCTTTGACGGTGCTTTGTAGCGTTGAGCACACTAACTGTGCTCAGCGAGGTGGCCACATGGGTGTCAGAGTGGAAGCAACGTCCAATCTCACGTACGTTCCTTCCGCTCTCAAGTGCGCTTGTGTGACACCAGCCTAAAACAGCAGATAATGGGGCAGTGTTTGCCTGACAAGGCAGGTTACCGAAAGGATTGCTGGCTGGGTATATGTACATTTGAGTGGTCTATCAGCAGATTGCAACAGCTACACATAGACCATAACATTATTCATACAGAACACAGATTACACAAACACCCTGCACCCAGGGCCGGATTATGATCTCTATGGGCCTGGAACTAACTATTTTGGTGCCTTTTTTTGGAATTTAGTGAAATTAAAGCATATTTTCGGTTCTTTAATAGTGCAGATACGGGTATATCTAACCGGGCAGATACTGTGTGACTAAGTTTTCATTCAGATTTCAATCATTTACAGTGTGTAAAATTATTTTTTCCCATTTTATCATCCAAACCTTTGTGATTATAATCTACAAGGAATTCTTATTAAAAACGATGTGAAATGGGAACCTGTTACTGCATTTTTCTGAGAACATATACAATTTTAAACAAAAACAAATGAAAAAAAATAATGAAATATATCCCTTTTTGTTTTGGAGGATGATGTTTTAAGAATAATATGACTATGTATTAAAAACTGACCTTGCTCCCAGCGTGGGAAAGGAGAAGGGGAGTAATGGCAGTGGTATTGCTCATTTTATACATGACAGATGGATAATGCAATCACTTTGGAACTAAAAATAAATAAACAAAACCTTTTTCGTTTTTCTTTTCTTTTAGGTTTTACATGGTCATGTTTGGTATCAATGCAAAGACCAGACTCTGACCTTTCCAATGACACCTCACTTGACGTTGTGATATTAGTGAGGCAGGGGTCCAAAGTCCCCCCATGCTCTTTGCTGCAGTGCAGCGGTTTAGGATTTTGATGTAACAATTTGTAACAACGGATTGTGTCATCACCTCTACACTTGTTGATGACATGAGAAATGAGATGGTAAGTTAGTGCAGCATCATTGTTCACTTTATAATTGAAAATGAAAAAAATTTGTGTTGGGAAAAAAATATATAATTTTTATTTTTATTGTTACATAAAACCTGGTCATGTTTGGTATCATTGGAAAGGGCATACTCTGGCCTTTCCAGTTATACCTCGCATGACCCTGTAGTTGCAATGAAGTTGGATTTACAGGGGTCCAAATGCCCATCAATGCAGACATACAGGGTTATTCAGAGAGAGGTGAAAAGCAGGAGAATGATTGGAGAATGGAAAATTCTAGGTCAAAATAGCCGATTTGGAAAGTGAGATGAATGGGAGAATTTTTCTGGTTTGGCTATTTTGACCTAGAATTTTCCATTCTCCAGTCATTCTCCTGCTTTTCACCGCTCTCTGAATAACCCTGATAGTTATCCTTTCTCTGGGCCTATTCTGGGGCATGGGCCTGGAGCTGCTGCTCCATCAGCCATATGTTAATCCAGCCCTGCCTGTACCCTCCGGCACAGGGCGACTTCAGCACAAGAAAGGGCAGGGAAATAATATAGAACAGGAGTCCTGTGCCTTCCAAATACTTTTCTAGGCCCATGCACCCCAAATTCAAAGTGACACACGTCACAACGTTGATTTTACCTCCATCTATGCACCATAAATCATGAAATCAATTTCATGAACAATTTACTGCTAAATTCCTCTATCCCACAAGCAGACGGTTTTATTTAATATATTTGCTTAACCACCTAAGGCTAGGGTCAGAGTGGGGCAGTCGGAACGCGCGTGCAGGCGCACTAAATCACGGCGGCAGTAGCAGCACATAACGGCCAATGACGGCCAATATACGCAGTACGTGCGTACGAAAGTGCGCCGACACCACGCAACCAGCAAATGAACGCATTTTTATCAGAACGTGAAACCGCTGCTACTGACGTACAAAGTGCGCTGCGGCCGCATAGCAGCGTGTGTGCGTGATTAGGAGATGTCAGACGCTGCTAGTGTGCGGCCAACATAACGTTCAAACAGCCGGATTTCCCTAGACTTCTTTTCACCCCATCGTCATGAAATACGTCCAGAATTGCGCATCGTCTGACCACTTAAGCGTATTCCGTGAAAAAATGCGTGCGCACGCATCGACGTACATTTTGACGGTGGCTGCAGAAAATGCGCTCATCTGTCCCTAGCCTAAGGAGCGTTAAATGTATTATATATTAATGGTGTCTTTCTGGTGGGAGAAATTCAATACACTACAAAATTTATATACGTGTTTGTCTGTCTCAATAGGAGAGATATCATGCAATTGGTAAGGGAGACACATTTCTACATATAAAGTATGAATAACCATTCTAGACCAGTATTTCTCAACTCCGGTCCTCAGGATTCACTAACCACCCAGATTTGCCAGGTATCTGAAGGACAGCACAGGTGAAATTATTTACTGCTCAGTGATTTCAGGATTCAGACTACATCTCCCAAAGTAATCCTTAAATCTGACCTGTTAGGAGGTCCTGAAGACTGGAGTTGAGACACACTCTTCTAGACCAGTGTTTCTCGTACCTCTCCTCTGGACCCCCAACCAGGCCAGGTTTTCCAGATAACTGAAGCACAGCACAGGTGATATGATTTGCTGCTCAGGGATTGCAGGATTCAGTCTGCATTTCCCCAACGAGGCCTGCAAAATCTGGCCTTGTTGGGGGTCCCAAGGAGAGGTTGAGAAACACTGTTCTAGACCAGTGGTTGCCAAGTACACCTAACAGGCCAGGTTTTAAGGATTCCCTTGGGGAAATGCAGACTGAATCCTACAATCAATGAGCAGCAAATCGGATCACCTGTGCTGTGCTTCAGATATCTGGAAACCCTGACCTGTTAGGGGTACTCGAGGACAGGGTTGAGAACCACTGTTCTAGATTTTATATTGTACAGCTTGCTTTGAAGACTAAAAATAGGGAAGGCCTGCCTTTTATAGTATCTAAAGCTTTTGTAAAGACTTCTTGTAAGGACACATTTATCCACACAGAGCTCTGGCTTTCCAGACTCTGAACTCATTTCCTCCACTCTCTATAATTCAGGATCTCTGCTAGATACATTCACTGTAGTTGCCAAATATTTGTATCACATTTGGGTGAGATGGTTTTGGCCCCTAGTTTAGCAGATGCTCAGATAATGATATATGAACATATCGGCAACCAATGACCTGTTTTTATTAATAACCTGCTATTCCAGTCACATATCCCTCGGAAACTGATTGCTGAATCCATCGTGTAAGATAAGAAACTCATTTCATAAGGTGAATGATGTTATCATTGGTCATTGAATACCCATTATGTTTAACATGCAGAAATGAATTTAACAGTGTGAGTGTTATGAGAAGGAACAAACTGTATAATTTGTTTGCCTTTGAAAGCACATTTGTTTGCTGTCCATCATGCCATTGTGGCCCACGTAAAACATTTGATTGCTGTAATTTTAGTATTTGTCACTGAACTAGATTCATCATTTGTTGATAGTCAGTTAAGACGGGCATTGTGTGTTCCTTTTTGAGGAAATCATGATTGCTTGAGATTTGTAATATTCAGTGGCATGTATGCAGGAGACGCAGATCTTTAATTGTTCAGCACTACTAGGGTTATTCAGAGAGCAATGAAAGGTCACTGACATTTCAGTGCTCTTGCGTTCCCTGAACTTCGGGGAATCATATTCTCCGACCCTGCGGTGAATTCAGCATTCACCGCAGGGTCCCTGAAGTGCAGGGAAAGCTGTTGCAAAACCGGCAATTTTTATTTATTTTTTTATTAAAAAAGAGCAGCAACAGCACCAAAATTATCGGATCCGATAATTTCAACAATTCCCGACGGGTTATCGGATCTGACAAAACCGTTCGGAAAAAGCCGCCGATCCGCCGAACAGCCACTGGAAAAAGCCGACGAACGGGGTGAAAAATAAATAAATAAAATGATTGTAAGTGTCAATTTAAAAGCTGTTTGGAAAAAAAAAAAACCTACTGGACGAAAATGTCTGGAAATAACATATAAGGTCCTATGAATAAAACGGTCTGTAACAGAAAAAAAACGCTATAATAAATAAGATAGATATACAGGTATATCTGGGGAAAAAAATAGCCTAAAAAAATAAATAGGCTTTTTGCTGCAGATAAAAAGAATAAATGGTTTATTAGATATTGAATAAAAACAGGAATATTTTTAACATTAAATCCTATGTCCTAGGGGTTATTATTTCAGAGGATCTAAGGGTAAGTAGTCAATGTAATAGAGCAGCAGGAAATGCTGGCAGAATGCTTGGTTGTGTAGGGAGAGGTATTAGCAGCAGGAAAAGGGAAGTGCTCATGACACTGTACAGAAAACTGGTGAGACCTCACTTGGAGTACTGTGTGCAGTACTGGAGACCGTATCTCCAGAAGGATATAGACATCTTAGAGAGAGTTCAGAGAAGGGCTACTAAAATGGTGTACGGTTTGAAGGAGAAAAGTTACCAGGAAAGGCTTAATGATCTTAACATGTATAGCTTGGAAAAAAGACGAGGCAAAGGTTTAAAAGTAACATCAGGAAGCATCATTTTACTGAGAGGGTGGTGGATACATGGAACAGTCTTCCAGTAGAAGTGGTAGAGGCCAAAACAGTAATTGAATTTAAGCAAGCATGGGATAGGCATAAGGCTATCCTAAACAAAAGATAAATCCAGGTAAAGTATCCATGTAATTGGGCAGACTAGATGGGCCGAAAGGTTCTTATCTGCCGACATTTTTCTATGTTTCTACGGGATTCGCCGGATTAATCCTGCTGAAAGAAACCACCAAATATCAGGGCATTTCACTGACTTTCTCTGCTATTCAGCGTTTCCCTGAATAGATTAACCAGTGCTTCTCTTTAGGGATTTCACTGCTGTTGAACAGGCATCGTAATTTGCTGGCAATTCGCTAAATTTGGCGAACTGCCTACTTTCTGAATAGCTGAATGGCCGGGAAATTCCCTGTTCGGTGAAATCTCTAGGCCAGATCGGCTCGCTCTGAAGAGCAACTTATGTTTAAACCCTTCACTGCTGAGCCATTTCACTTCTGTGTGCTGAGCTAATTTTTACCGTTTTGTGCTCAGTATCTTTAAACGCAATTTGAAGTCATGTTTAAGGCTGGGGTCAGACGAACGCAGTGCGAATGCGCGTGCAGCCGCACTTTATCACGGCCGCAGTAGCCGCAAATGACGGCTAATATACGAAGTACGGCCGCACAAAAGTTCAGCCGGGCAACGCAAGCGGCAAACTAACTCATTTTTTCGAGAACGTGAAACCGCTAGTACTGATGTACAGAGTGCGCTGCGCCCGCTAGCGGCGTGTGTGCGTGATTAGGAGACGTCAGACGCTGCTAATGTCCGGCCTACATAAAGTCCAGATGCAAGAAGTGTTTTATTGATGATCTGTAAAAAATCACGGACGTAAATGCGCATCGTATGACCGCTATCGCGTATTCCGTGAAAAAATACATCCATTCGTTCGAACGCACTACATCACGGATGATGCGAAAAATGCATTCGTCTGACCCTAGCCTTATTGTACAACTGAGACAACTTGTATATCTTTTTTTACGGTAGACTCAGCAGATTCATAATATATCATTATTATATGTATACTTCATGTCCTGCTAGAATGCTATAACAAAAAATTTAAATAAAATTAATTTTCAATAATCTACAGAGCCTAAAGTAATTTTTTCACATTTTATCATCTGAGTCTTTATGATTATACTGTATATTCGATGGCAGGGCTCAAAATTTCAGGTCCCAAGCTACTAGCCAGGCCTTAAGAGTTACTCGCCACCCAACCCTTACCGTTATCTCTGCCCCTAAACACACCCTCTAAAATTGTTTAATTATCATTAATAATATAACGAAGCATTGTAAACATAAATCAAAATGTGCAGTGTGTATGAGTGGATCACAGAGCTCCACAGCAATAAACCTCATAGTAATGTGCAGTGTGTATGAGCGTGAGTTTTATTGCTGTGCAGCTCTGTGATATGCTCATAGACACTGCACATTACTGAGAGTTTTATTGCTGTGCAGCTCTGATACGCTCATACTCACCACACCTTACTGAGTTTTATTGCTGTGGTGCTCTGATACAGTAATGCGTAGTGTGTATGAGTGTATCAGAGCTCCACAGCAATAAAACTCACAATAATGTGTGGTGTGTAGGAGCGTATCAGAGCTCCAAAGCCTTTTATATACCCCCTCTCTCTCTTTCTTTTTACCCCCTCCCTCTCATTCTTTTTTTCAACCCCCCTCTCCCATGCTCACTTTTTTCACCTCTCTCCCTCTTTCTTTTTTTCAGCCCCTCTCATTCGTTTTTTTTATCCTCTCTCATTATTTTTTTTTCATCCCCTCTCTTCCATTCTCATTTTTTTTTATCCCCTCTTTTTTCATCCCCTCTTCCATTCTCAGTCTTTTTTTATCCCTCTTTCATTTTTTCATCCCCTCTCTTCCATTCTCAGTCTTTTTTTATCCCCTCTTTCTCTTTTTTCATCCCCTCTTCCATTCTCAGTCTTTTTTTTATCCCTCTTTCTTTTTTTTCATCCCCTCTTCCATTCTCAGTCTTTTTTATCCCCTTTCTTTTTTCATCCCCTCTTTCATTCTGTCTTTTTTATACCTCTCTCTTTTTTCATCCCATCTCTTCCATTCTCAGTCTTTTTTTATCCTTCTTTCATTTTTTTCATCCCCTCTCTTCCATTCTCAGTCTTTTTTTATCCCTCTTTCTTTTTTTCATCCCCTCTCTTCCATTCTCAGTCTTTCATCCCCTCTTTCATTCTCACAGGGTTATTCAGAGAGCGTGAAAAGCAGGAGAATGACTGGAGAATGAAAAATTCGAGGTCAAAATAGCCGATTTGGAAAGTGAGATGAAAGGGAGAATTTTTCTGGTTTGGCTATTTTGACCTAGAATTTTTCATTCTCCAGTCATTCTCCTGCTTTTCACGCTCTCTGAATAACCCTGCTAGTCTTTTTTTATCCCTCTTTTTTTTCACCCCCTCTCTTCCATTCTCAGTCTTTTTTTTATCCCCTCTTTCTTTCATCCCCTCTTCCATTCTCAGTCTTTTTTTATCCCTCTCTTTTTTTTCCCCTCTTTCATTCTCAGTCTTTTTTTTATCCCTCTTTCTCTTTTTTCATTCCCTCTCTTCCATTCTCAGTCTTTTTTTATCCCCCCCCCTCTTTCTTTTTTCATACCCTCTCTTCCATTCTCAGTCTTTTTTTATCCCCTGCAACCCCTGCAGCCTTGTAATTACCTACCTCCCAGGCAGCAGTTCCCCTCCGCTCAGAGGGATGGAATCAGATCACTCCTCACTCGGCTCATGCACAAACGCTTCCAGGCTCTGTGTCAGCACACGTGACACAGACCACCCGGAAACTGGCTGAGTGCAGACGCTGGGAAGATGTGAAAGCACATCTCTCCCAGCGTTCGGTCCATCCCTGCTTGCGGCACCGCCCCCCTCCTTCCTCGCTACGCACTGGAGTAGACAGGATCACATGAAAGGGAATGTCAGTGACGGCTCCATGCCGACGCTGGCATTCCAATTACAGCCCAATTTCTACTCGCCCTCCCCCAATTTCAACTCGCAAATTGCGAGGGGGCGAGTGTAAATTTTAACCCCTGTTCTATGGGGTACATTAGTTAGAAAAATACAGTAACGTGTTCCCATTTCATTTTTTTTTTTGAGAAAATAAGTGACCCCAGGGAAATCCCTGGGTAGGTAGGGGGTTAACTCACCAACTGACATCATCATGCCATGCACAATGATGTCAGTTGACGAGGGGAGACCCGGAAATAGGCCGTGATCTGGCGCCGATTGGTGAGGGATCGCAGCCTGGCACCTATGGGGTTAAAGAGGCATTGCTGGAAAGGTCAGACTGTGACTTACAGTAATGCATTTCTTGATGCATCTCGGCGATGAGGAGATAGGCACTCCCCCTGCCATGTTGGGGTGGGGTGGGTGGTGCCTTAACCTGAAGTCATTGCACCAGGCATGATGACTTCAGTGCGCTGAGAGGGATATAAATCCACAGGTCTGACTTCAAGAAAATCAGATGCGTGGGACCCTGGATGGAGAGGGGTGTATCGAGTGGGAGAGAGCTTGAACGCAAAGGCGTGTGGGAAACATCCTCCGCCCATGGGAGTGTAATGAAAGGATGTTTCCCTGGATGTCCTTCGCGTTCAAGTGATTAAAGCAACAGTGGGATCTTGTGAACTGTCACGACCCTGGCCTAGCATATGTGCAGAAGTGTGGGTGTGAGCCCAAGATGCAGTGAAAAAGGAACAGATTTAGGCAGGTTACAGGGTTTATTTGTAGCAACAAATAAACAGACAAGAAATCATACATAAGGCTCAGAACCACTGGTGTATTTTGGCCTAGGCCAACAAGGCCCAGGCCTAGGGCGGCACTTTCCAGGGGGCGGCGGCCCGCTGGGTGGCCCCACCCCTAAAAAAAAAAAAAATTTTTTTTTTTTTTTTACTTTTGCAAACTATTTTACCAGGAAGGAAACATTGAGATGTCACTAATTTTCAAGTATGTCCTGGGTAGGCAAGGCCTAGGCTTTCACTTTCCAGGGGGCAACAAAAAACCTCACCACTAAGGCTAGGGTCAGACTGCGGCAGTGCGAACGCGCGTTCTGGCGCACTTAATCACGGCCGTGCTAGCAGCAGATGCCGGGCAATGACGGCCAATATACGAAGTACGGTCGCACAAAAGTCCGGCCGCGCAACGCAAGTGGAAAATGAACGCATTTTTTCGAGAACGTTAAACCACTAGTACTGACGTACAGAGTGCGCTGCGTCCGCTAGCGGCGTGTGTGAGTGAATTGGAGACATCAGACGCTGCTAATGTCCGGCCAACATAACGTCCAGATGCAAGAAGTGTTTTATTGATGATCCGTACAAAATCACGGATGAAACTGCGCATCGTATGACCGCTATTGCGTATTCCGTGAAAAAATACGTCCATTCTTCGAACGCACATTTTCACGGACAACGTGAAAAATGCGTTAGTCTGACCCTAGCCTAATTGGGTTACTCACAGAGCACCGAAATGACGCCAACATTTTGGTGTTCTGTAGTTCCCTGCACTTCGGGGAATAAAATTTCCCAACCCTGCAGTGAATTCACCATTCACCGCAGGGTCCCCAAAGTGCATGGAGTCGGCCACTGTATGCTGCCACCGCAAACCCATGGCCTGCTGTTTTAAAAAGAACTACTGAACGAAAATGTCTGGACTTTACATATAAGATCCTATGATTGATAATAAAAAGTTCTGTTACAGAAAAAGGAGAACCGCTATTAAAAGAAAGGGGGGGAATTTAGCCCAAAAAATTCTGAAAAATCACTAAAAGGTACAAAAAAAAATCAATAAATAAATAAAGACTTTTTACTGCAGATTAAAATAATAAATGGTTTATTAGATATTGCATAAAAAACGGGAATATTTTTAACATTGAAACCTATGGGGTTCGCCTGAATAAACCTGCTGATTGAAACCACCGAACATCAGGACATTTCACTGACATTTCTCTGCTGTTTGGTGTTCTCTGAATAGATTAACCATTACTTCTCTATGGGGATTTGCACTGCCTTCAAACGCACTGTACTTGCTGGCAGTTTGCCAAACTTGTGTGTGAGCATATCACCAGAGCAGTGGTGTACTTAGAGGAGTGGCGGAGGGCGGGCCGCCCCAGGTACCAGTGATTATTGGGGTGTCATTAGGGGGTACTAGGAGGTGCCACTGTCACTATGTGTCAGCTTTGAGCTGTGCTCTCAAACAACGAGCAACGGAGCATGACGTTTGCATACGGAATAAAATTGAATAGAATAAAAATCTCCCTCTCCTCCCTCCATAGCTCCTCCCCTGCCTCGCAGCAGCTCTAGGAGAGGGGAGGGGGATGTGATTTGTGTCCAGAGAGAGAAGATGACAGTAAACGGCAGGTAAGGGGGGGGGGGTTTCAGCAGAATATGAAGCCCTGTCTGCTTACTGCTGTTTAAAGTGGACCTTTCCTTAACCAGCACTGCAGTGATAGAAATTTGTCATTGAGCTGCCTGGCTCCTGGTGAGGCTGCTTGCGTGCAGGTCACACTTGGTCCGGCCAGTCAGGTGGTACTGAGTCTCAGTACCACCTGACTGGCTGAACCACGTGACACGCATGCACGCAGCTGCCCGCCCTTTCGTTAACATGGACTGTCACTCTATTCTGGACTGAACACCCACTGGGAAGGGAATCAAAGCCACGGTGCACCCTCTGGCAGTGGCACCCCACTGCTGACAAGATGGCTCCACGCACAGGCACAGCCGTGATCCTAACGTGGCCTGGAGGGACCTCCTGCTGAGTCTGTACACAGTCCCTGCTGATTCTGCACACAGCCCTACCGCGGACAGAGGCCGGTAAATGTAGAATAAATAATTGCTGTGTGCTCATATACACTCGGTTTGCTGGGAGTTTTACTGCAGTGGATTCTGATGCACTCATACACACCACACATTGCATTGCTGGGAGTTTTATTGCAGTGGATTCTGATGCACTCATACACACCGCACATTGCATTGCTGGGAGTTTTATTGCTGTGGATTCTGTTACGCTGACACACACCACACATTGCATTGCTGGGAGTTTTATTGCAGTGGATTCTGATGCACTCATACACACCGCACATTGCATTGCTGTGAGTTTTATTGCTGTGAATTCTGATGCACTCATACACACCGCACATTGCATTGCTGGGTGTTTTATTGCTGTGGATTCTGTGATACACACTGCATATTACTGTGAGTTTTATTGCTGTGCAGTTCTGTGATATGCTCATACACACTGCACATTTCTGTGGGTTTTATTGCTTTGCAGCTCTGATATGCTCATACACAGTGCCCATTTCTGTGGGTTTTATTGCTATGCAGCTCTGTGATACGCTCATATGCAGTGCACGTTTCTGTGGATTTTATTGTTCCACCAATTAGAGCGGCTGTGATCCCGTTTACTTGACATGCGTGGCTGTTCTTTGTAAAAATACTTAAAGAAAATTATGAAATGTTTAAATTCATCTCAATAGATACATTTGAAATGGTATACAAAATATACAAGTAGGCACTTGGTATCCACTTTTAATATAAAGAGAGGAAAAGGCGGAGCTCTAAGAGGAAAAGGTGGAGCTTAAAGAGGAAGGGTGGGGATTAACCAGGAAGAGGTGTGCCCTTGACAGGAAGGGGTGCGTCAAATTTAAATTAGGGGTGCACGAGTTTAGTCAGGCCTAGGGCAGCACAAAACCTAAATACACTACTGCTCAGAACAAAACCATAGGAGGAGGCAAGGGGTAGTGGGAATGGGAGAACTGGATAAATACAATACAAAGGATACAGAGAACATATATTCCAGGCAATGGTACAGATGGAGCAGGCAAAAGGGCAATCAGGGTTAAGCAAGGGTCTGGTACACAGGTAGTCATGCAATATAACAGAGGGGTACAGGGAGGCAAAGGAGGATACCGGTAATGAATGATAATGTCCAGGAATTAGCAGAGGGAAGGCAGGAAAGTCTTTGGATCAGAGGGGTTTCAGGCAAGGATCTCTGGGAGGCAGGTCTGCACTAGCTAAGCTAGGAACTTCAATGAGGAAGCGTGGGATAAGGGGCGTAGCTTCCTCTTATGCAGGATTCATCAGGTCTGCGGAGAAGCTTCCAAAGCATCAGAGGGATCTCCTCATTAAAAGGTCTCAGTCAGGAAAAGGTAGAAAGAATTTCAAAGGCATTAGATATGCCATGTTACACAGTGAAGACAGTCATCATCAAGTGGAGAAAATATGGCGCAACAGTGACATTACCAGGAAAAGAACGTCCTTCCAAATGTGAGGAGAAGAAAACTGGTCAGGGAGGCTGCCAAGAGGCCTACAACAACACTAAATGAGCTGCAGGAATATCTTGTAAGTACTGGCTGTGGTACATGTGACAATAATCTCCCATATTCTTCATATGTCTGGGCTATAGGGTAAAGTGGCAAGATGGAAGCCTTTTCTTATGGAAAAAAAACATCCAAGCTTGGCTAAATTTTGCAAAAACACATGTAAAGTCTCCCAAACACATGCGGGAAAATGTTTTATGGTCTGATGAAACTAAGGTTGAACCTTTTAGCCATAATTCCAAAAGATAAGTTGGTGCAAAAACAACAACACATCACCAAAAGAACACCATACCCACAGTGAAGCATAGTGGTGGCAGCATCATGCTTTGGGGGCTGTTTTTCCTCAGCTGGAACTGGGGTCTTAGTCAAGGTAGAGGGAATTATAAACAGTTCCAAATACCAGTCACTAATGACACAAAACCTTCAGGCTTCTGCTAGAAAGCTGAACATGAAGACCCAAAGCATACATCAAAATCAAAAAAGGAATGGCTTCGCCAGAAAAGATTAATGTTTTGGAATGGCCCAGCCAGAGTCCAGACCTGAATGCAATAGAAAATCCGGAGGGTGATCTGAAGAGGGCTGTGCCCAGGAGATACCCTCGCGATTTGACAGATTTGGAGTGTTTTTACAAAGAAGAATGGGAAAATATTGCCAAGTCAAGATGTGCCATGCTGATAGATACCCAAAAAGACTGAGTGCTGTAATAAAATCAAAAGGTGCTTCAACACCGTATTAGTTTAAGGGTGTGCACACTTATGCAACCATATTATTTTAGCTTTTTATTTTTACTTCCCTCCACCTAAAAAAATTCAGTATGTTTTTCGATTGAGTTGTACAGTTTATAGGTCACATTAAAGGTGGAAGAAGTTCTGAATTTATTTATCTTTGTCTCATTTTTTTTGCATCGCAGAAACCTGACATTTTAACAGGGGTGTGTAGACGTTTGCTCTCCACTGTATATTTGAACCAACTAATTCCCACCTTACCACCTGAAGTAGCAATAATTCTGAAAAGGATCCACAAATCAACAAATTCAGAAGAATTTAGACTTTGACATGGGCTTTGCACTCCAGGATATATAATGAAGTGCAGATGATACTTGCTTTGTGACACTCGACCTTGTTCAGGTCAAATTGCCTTATTGTTAACCTTTATAAGCTTTAGCAACAATGGAATTTTGGAACCACTACAAATGACAACACTCACAGTCATCAAAGTCTTTTATAGTACATATCATGGCTTCATTAATGGTTATCTTGGTTGCTTCAATAAGCACATGAGACATTAAATCTAATACATTATTCCCCTTTTGGAGATATACAGGTCTGTTCACTAAAGGGTGAAAAATCAGGAGAACTGGCAGGAGAAGGGACCAATCTATACCAAATAGCCGATTTGTAAAGTGAGATAAATGGGAGAATTTTTCTGGTTTGGCTATTTTGACCTCGAATTTTCAGTTCTCCAGTCAGTTCTCCTGAGTTTCACCTTTTATTGAATAGACCTGTAAGTGTTACTATGTATATTTGATCAGTATAGCAAACATTTTATTAGCCGTTTCAGCTATGCTCCTTCCAGTGCAAGCTATCTTCAATCATATGCTAATTATACACAATTCCTTTTCCTACATCAACTGTTGCACAAATTCTGTTTTCATTTCACGTGCTAATTTGGCTCAAAAGTTATTTACACATGAATAAAGGTATACCAGACACAAGTTACCAAAGCTTTATATTCTAACTGTAGGTGATATTGCTATAAATGTGGGGCTTCCCTGTCATAACTAGCTAGATTAATGCAACCCATTTATGAGATTTACACAGGATTACACACTAGAACAAGTCATGAAAAATATTGTCAGTACAATACAATAATGAAGATTTTCACTTTGACAAGATATACAACATGTCGTGCCCATACTATTGCACATCAGATAATACTGTAACCCTGATTTAATGGAAATTTTGTCCAGTAGTTTTTTTGCAAAAAACGTTTCAATTTTGACACTTTCAATTATATTGTTTTGGGGTTTGTTTTACCACGTTCGTCAGCGTGTCGGCTTATTCTGGCAGCTTGTCTGCGCTGTGATCGGCTTTTTCTGACGTCTTCAGCTTGTCTTTTGTGGCAGTTCCGGCATGTTTTCAGTGAGATTTTGATGGGTGTTTGGCGGGTGTGAAGCGGGATCTCCCTGCACTCTGGAGACCCTGCGGTGAATGCTGAATTCACTGCAGGGTGGGAAATTTGATTCCCTGAAGTGCAGGGAACGAGAGCGCACAGAAATGTCAGTGACATTTTGGTGCTCTCTGGATAACCCCTTAAATCTTGCCAAAACTAAAATTCTCGTCATTCATCCTTCCAAGAAGAACTCCTCCTCATGGTCTTGGTGTCACTTTTGGCTCTGACTTTGTGTTTCCCCCCCACATGCAGATAGTCAGTGACCAAATCCTATTATCACCTTAAAAACATTGCCCATATACGCACTTTTCTGTTGCAAGAGATAGCTAAGGTGTTAGTAATAATTTAGTGCTCGTCCATGTGCTTACTATTAGGGATGAGCCGAACACCCCCGTGTTCGGTTCGCATTCGAACTCTAACAATTTCAAAAGTTCAAATTCGAACACGAACCGAACTCAATGCAAGTCAATGGGACTCAAATGTTCGATTTTTAGAGTGCCATCCAAGAGGGCATATATGCAAGATATTTGCCATAAAAGGTGTATGGGGGTCCGGGTAGTGCCCTGGGGGACAGGAAACAAGGACAAAAAGTAAAAAAAAAAAAACATTTTTAAAGGAACAGTGAGTTTTCCATGAAATAAAGGTTAAGAATAAAAACGAAAAATTACTTCAAATATCGTGCCTAGGAGTTCCCCATAACCTGCCCGTGAAGTGGCGGATTTGTAGGATGTATAGAATCATTTAAAAACAAAAACATGACATTTCAAATGACGGTAAATGGTTTTCCTTTAATCTATTCATAAACAACTGCTTGGGGCGGCAGTCTGTATGAGAAGAGGAGACAATTTAGGACACGCAGAACAAGTTTAGTGATTTTTTTTGGGCTAAATTATGGGAAAACATATGCAGGCTTTGGATGAAAGTAACAATAGGTGCTTTAAAATTGTGCCTTTAGTGTCGGCAACAGTAACCCCTCTGTGGTATTGTGGAAGCGTGCAGGGTTGGACCCTGCGGTCCAATATTAAAATGATATGAATCTGGTAATATAGGCGTCAGTGGCAGTGCACCCAAATATTGTGTCTTTGGTGGCAGCCAGTGCCTTCACACCGTAAGTAACCCCTCTGTGGTATTGTGTAAGAGTGCAGTGGTGGAGGTTTTGGTAATGCAGAAGAGATCCCCGATCTATTCAGCTACATCAGCAGCTATAACAAAACCGGGTCAGCAATGTTTAGGCACTTGTACTGCGCTACTGTATATGGTGATAATTGGCACACACCAGTAGCAACAGGAAGCAAACAGAACAGGCAGGGAATACACAGAGAGAATAGTCAAATGGCAGGCAAAGTCGGCAACAGATTGGGTCCTCAGAACAAGCAGGGTCAGTAACAAGTATACAAACTGATTCGGTAAGCTAGCGATGCAGAAATAAAGGCTGAGACACACTGAGCGTGTAGCGACGCACAGCGTGTAGTGAAGAGAAGCAAATATTTTGCAGGCTTGACTTCACTCCGCTCCGCCTCGCAGCGTGTCTACAATACATTACGTTTGCTTCTCACCGCACTGGACAGGAATCCACTAACTAAATTAAAATGTACACACAAAACCGTTTTATTCTCACAAAGCACATGTTATATAGGCAAAAAAAATTCTACTGAATAAAATACATAAAAAATTACTGTTAATTTAATAGGAATAGTATAAAAATATTAAAAAAAAGGTAACCCCTGATCATATATGTTATAGGGACACGGAGCACTGTGTATAGAGTAGGGATGCATTGATACCACACACAGACATAAACGTATATATCAACACTAAGAACCAAAAAACAGAATGGTAGGCGCCCAGGCCTTTACAGCAACCGACTTCCCAAAGCCAATCAGCAATCAGTGGTTTCCCCCAAACCAAAATGCAAAGGTACAGAAAATATACGTATCTGGCGTCGCGATGACAATCGCTATGGTTAGTCTGGATGCTCTCTTATGGTAATAGGTCCGTAATACATGTGAAGAGAAACAGGAGAAAATAATGGTGCAATACGTAATTGACAGTGGTAGGTGTATAGGATCACACGTGTTCACTCACAAATAGAGAGCCACAACACTGGCTCTAAGTGGGTCAAGGCAGGTGGGTCCTTTTCTTCTATAGAGATAGGAAGGTGACCCACACCTTCCTAGGAAGAAGGAATCTTCTTTCAATCTTAGTCGGTATATAGAGATAGAGACAAAAAGAGGGAAAGACTTCTTTGTGCAGGTATAATAGCAATTGCGTGAGTGTACTGGATGGTAATTCACTCACGTGTGGTGGAGCTTAAGGACCAAGCTCTAGGTAGGAACGCCTGTGGACTTGTTGAAGGTCAAGTCCATGGAAACCTTGAACATCAAAAACGCCGGGGAATGATGCAGATAAAAATAATAAAATTTATTAAAACTAAATTAAAATAAACAGGACCTGACGCAGCAGGTCACCCTGAATAAGACCTGATACTACAGGTGTGCCAGTACGTGTTTCGCCACACAATGTGGCTTCATCAGCTGGTTTCTGAAAATTGATTGAAAGAAGATTCCTTCTTCCTAGGAAGGTGTGGGTCACCTTCCTATCTCTATAGAAGAAAAGGACCCACCTGCCTTGACCCACTTAGAGCCAGTGTTGTGGCTCTCTATTTGTGAGTGAACACGTGTGATCCTATACACCTACCACTGTCAATTACGTATTGCACCATTATTTTCTCCTATTACCATAAGAGAGCATCCAGACTAACCACAGCGATTGTCATTGCGCCGCCAGATACGTATATTTTCTGTATATATCAACACGCAGACCTATATATACGTATATATCAACACGCAGATATATATATATATATATAAATACCCACCCACAGAACACATACGCACATGAGGGGGTGGCATGTGGACAATCTCAACTAAATGCGCCGCCCCCCCATTTGCCTGATCCCTCCAGAAGAAATGTTGAAACCGACAGAGCAGAGAATATATATATTATTCTCTGCTCTATCGGGTTCAACATTTCTTCTGGAGGGATCAATCAAATGGGGGGGGGGCAATTATTTGCCAAAATGTGTGTGTAATACAAGTCTGGATAGATATATATATTTATTTTTTCATATATATTCATACCTGCCCTTACCTTCCCCTATAAATTTGCTAAAAATATACACACAAAAAAAACAAACCACTGCCTGAGACCCCGCGCAGCCCACATGCCACCCCCCTCTACCTGGCTGAATGTAATATATATAATTAAATACATTCAGCCAGGTAGAGAAAGAAAAAAAGTTTTATTTTATGTTCCTGGGGACATTTAAAAATGTCTTCGGATTTTATTTTTTTTAGAAATGTGTCGCCTTACCTTAGCCTGGTGGTCAGTGGGGGCTCCCTTGATCCTGGTTGTGGTGGGGGGGGGGGTCTGCCGTGGCCGCAGGTGCAGTGGCTCCCTTCCTGCGCTGCCTGCCTCTGCCACATGCACCCAGGCGGCTAGCCCGCACAGTCGCAGCTCTGTCATCGCATGCTCCTCAAGGGGATCCTTGGGAGGCCCCTGCAGGGTGCCCTCTACAGTGCCTGATTAGAGGGCCATGTCTGCCTGATGTTTTAGTAACAAGAATGTTTTATCCCATAGGCTTCAATGTTAAAAATATTCCAGTTTTAATTCAAGATCTAATAAACTGTTGCTTATAACATTCTGCAGTAAAGAGTCTCTTTATTTCTAGATTTTTTAGTATTTTTCAAGCATTTTTTATACTTTCAAAATTTTTTTTTTTTTTTTTTTCGAACTTTTGGAGAACGTCCCAGAAAGTCAGAAGTTCGCGAACAGCCGATGTTCGATGAGACCTCTGAACAGATCGAACCGAACGGCTCATCCCTACTTACTAGATCATGTCTTGATTACTCTAACTCCTTCCTCACTGGCCTCCCCAACATCCACATATCCCCCTTGCAATCTGTAATGAATCCAGCTTTTAGGCTTCTATTTCTCACTCGCTGCTCCTCATACCTCTCCTTCTGTCAGGCCCTCCAGTCTTTTCTTGTATCTTTCAGGATACAAGTAAAAATACTGATGTTCATGTGCAAATCCATCATTAACTTGACCCCCCTTTGCATATCTTCCATGCGTCACAAGTACATCCCCACGCGCAGTCCCCACTCTCTGGAACGCTCTCCCTCGTACTGGCAGACTTTCCCCTAATTTCTCTTCCTTCAAACGCTCCCTTAAAACGTTCCTATTTAGGGAAGCCTACCACCCAACTCACTGACGCAACCATCAATCACTCTCACCTTGCAGTCTTCTCCTCCTGTTTCCAACCCCAACCCTCCTAGATTGTGAGTTCCTACGGGAATAGGGCCCTCATCTCCTCCTGTACTGTTTGTCAAATGTTGTTCATTGTATTGTATTGTAACCCTGTCTATACTGTGCCTATTGTACAGCGCTGCGGAATATGCTGGCGCTTTATAAATAAAGAATAATAATAATAATCCCTATTCGATCACGTCAGTCTAGAAGAAACCTCTGTCTTTTCTCTGTTTCCTCATGTCTCCAAGACTTCTCAAGGGTAGCTCTAGTCATGTGGAAGGACCTGCCTTGCTATATCAGGCTCTCCCCTATTCTGCAGTATTTTAAAAATTTCCTCAAAATCCATTTTTCTCAGCGTATCACATCCCACTCCTCCTGTACGCTTCCCACGTCAATAGAGGTTTCATAGTTTACTTTACTGGTGCTGATTTTTGGATACAAAAGCTAGCACCAGTGGTCCTGAACAATAAGTCGACGGCTCCTCTTCTTTGTTTCCTCCCCTATTAAAAGCTCATTGAAGCCGTGCACGCTACGACTCGTATTTCTCCTTCCCAAGTTTGTCTTATTTTGTCTAATTTTATATAGTCTTTCCCCATTCTTAATTGTAATGTACTGCAAAAACTGTTTGTGTTGTATAAATGATGATAATACTAATAGAAATACTTATATGCTGCCTCATGTAATACTTTATCATCCATCATTCATGTATCACATAGACTATAATTTTGTGTACTCACCTCTCGTCGTTGATGGAATATTTATGAGCTTCTGGAATGTTGTTTTTTTAGATTTATGATTCCTGCATTTCATACATCTTTACAACAGTTTCCCAGATGTTGCTTTAAATCTTCTGTCAAAGACCGAGGACGATTTGCATTTTGAAAACCTGTAAACTTGATAAATTAAAAAAGTCACCATACAGTGTGTATCTCTAAAACTTCAAATCATTGAATCATACAACATTCTATAAATCTGCATCTATGAAATTTTTCATTTTGAGTAAAGAGCTAGCCATTTGTATTGTCAGAAATATTCGAATATGTCATGGTTTAAGACATTTGCGCAATTAATTAACAAAAAAGATACATTGTCACGGGGGACAAGGGTGCGAACCCAGGATGTGGTGATATGTAGAAGGAAGCCAAGTTATGGTGCATAATCAAGGGTTTATTGGATATATATATATATACACACACAGCAGTAAATAACGAGGAGCGATGCAGGAACAGTGCTAGCTGGGTACCGTGGGCTGGATACTTGAGACAGAACACAGGGGAAATACAAGAGGAACACTTGCACAAGACAACAGACAGACAGTCAGGGCTAATAAGGAAAAACACCTGCTGAAAAGCTGAACACAAGCAAGGCATTCCAGGAAGGGGGCAGAGCAGTGCTGGATTTGCCCTTCCTCCTGCGCCGGCGGCGTGAACCGTGACATAATTATGTGTGGACAATAAAAGTATTATCTGTAAAAGCCCACTAAGTTTAGTTTTGTTGGAAAGGTGTGCATGTGTGTTTGTGCGATGCCACCTACATCTTTGCTTAGTCATCTCGTGGGTGATTAAAATCACGAAATACACATTTCAATATCAGACATTTCTCTACCTTAATTGTAGAATCATAAGCAATGTATACTAATTGTGCATATTAAGGGCCCTCTTCCAACCTAACCAATAACAGGATAACCCTTAGTGTCTCCCGGTGACCACTTCTGTGATGTCCAAGTCACTGTATTGCTTGATCCAGTTTATACTATTTGGGAGCCATTCATGATACCAGCAGCACTACCATTAGTATCGTCTCCTGGAGTCCATAGGACTCCATGGAGAAAAGAGCGACTCTGCAAGTTCCGAGCAAGCTTATTTAAGCATAGTCGTGCTGGGGCCATGAAGGGACACTGAACTACTAGTTCCACTGCATAGGATAGAAAAAAAAGGTGGCTCTCGCCAATGTCTGCACCATGAGACAATAGAGAGGTAATTTGGGGATTTTTTAAGATAATTAACATAAAGGGTTAATGGTTTTGCAAAATCACTGAACACCAGAGTCTCCAAGCTGGTATTCCTTTTGAATTCCATCTCGAGCCAAGAGATTCGTTTATTAATCAACGGCTGACACTTGTTACTTTACTAATTATAGGAGTCGTTAACTGGCCGTAAGGATTCGCTGATGCTGAACCTCAAGCTAAGTGTTGTATCGGTCAGAATAGAGGTTCAAGCAGTTAAGTTAACTACTGAGTTGGAATTGGGCCTTATATGTTTTGGTGATGAGATTTCCTAAGATTTCCATTTAAATATACATTTTGTTTTTAAAACTATGTAAAATAAAAGCAGATCTTGCTATTATAAATAAACATTTTTTTTTTTTAAATTATTAAAAAAGGTACACAGAAGAAATAGTTGCAGCGGTATAACATTATACAGAGAATGAAGACATCAAGCGTTAAATAACAAGCTTTATTTCTTACAGTAAATATTATATTTCTTCTATTAATATGTTTAATTAAGCAGAAAAACATCACAGAATAATCACTACTAGTCTTGGCTTAATGCTTAATGTATGATTCTCATTAATGGTTTATTCACTTATTTTACCAAGTAGAGTTCTTTATAAATTCATAAATGCTTTACCTAACTGGTGGCAAAGTAAAGCATTTTGAAATCTGACCTGCGAGCAGAACAGTGCTGGCACAATAATGAGAATGTAATGTATTATATACATACTAATGGGTTGTGTATCTATTTAAGAGAAATGTTTTTCATTTTCTCCTTACAGAAAATATTCATATTAATGCAGGTACTTAAGAACGTTGTTTTAGACAACAGTAAAGCTGTGAAATCAAAGCAAATATTTGCTTAAATATAATGCGGGAACGATCACAATTCTTGAAATAACAAAGCACACATAAATATTAATTATAAAATTAATACATGTTGCATTCTTTTTGTTACACACAGTAGAACTCAGTAAACTATTATCTGGGATATTTCACATTACCCTAAAAAATATTTTTTTATAAAAGAAATGATATATTATATATCAAATTATTAATGTTAACTCATTGATGAGAAAATATACTTTTTCATCTCTTAACCTCCCTGGCGGTCTAATTTTTTAAAAAAGTTTGTGTCTAAAAGTGTCTCAATTTTTTTTTAAAGGAAACGTGTTTTTGTACATAGTTAGCCTGTAATAATTAGGAATCACGCACTGAAATCCATGCAATCAAGAATCCTTACTGGTAAAATTCTTTATAAATAAATATATAAATAAAAAAATAGTAAATACACTGAGTCCGATAACGTTTGAAACACGAAATAATAATTTATTATCCCAAAAATAATTATCCAAAATAATGCAAATAAATGATATTCAATAAAATAAAAACCAAAAAACACTGAAATCGGTCTGAAAACAAGGGTAAGAGGATGTATGGTCTATTTCTTATCCTGTAGTGCCACCCAGTGGCCGTTCATAAACATTGCACTTTGGATTACAGTATTTTATGAATTGTTTATAAATTTGCTGATGGTTCCCGCCCCCCTGCATCATGTGACTCGCAGGGAGCCTTCCAGGAAGCAGCTCGCCGCGATCACACTGCGGGGGACAGCGAGGGAGCCAGGAGGAGGTGAGTAAACATCCAACCCGAGTGTGGCTCGGGGTTACCGTTCACGGTAGTGAAATTTAACCCCGAGTCACACTCGGGAATACCGCCAGGGAGGTTAAAGATAATTATCAAAAATCGCAAATGTTTCTTGGACAGTACTTTGGAACACCGAGGGTGATATAGAACAGATTCTAATCAATAATGTCCAGTGTATTACATAGTCAACGCAACGACCGCACGCAATCGTGGGTGAACCTGCACGAACCCTGCGCAAGCTTACTGTACTGCGCGCGTCCTATACTTAACATTGTGAGCGCAAATGCGAATGTGTGCTGTACGAGTATGGTATTACAATCTATTTTGCGGTAATTACCGCATGACCTTTGCGCGCATAATTTTAGCAACTCCTAAAAGCTGATGCTAATGGCAAATTTGAACAACCTGGCTAACCCCAAATATCCAAGCCCATAAAAAGGAATGCACCAAAGCACAGTGGCCCATTCAAATCATACCAAACCAATACAATGGATGAAGTTGTGTGCAGTGGTGTATCTAGGCCGACAAGGCCTAGGCCTAGGACAGCACTTTCCAGGGGGCGGCACCCAGCTGCTGAGAGTGACGCGCTGCTCAGTATGACCCGCCGCCCTGCAGGACGCACGGCTGCCAGTGTCTGCATCCCTACAGCTGAGCGCTGCCACGTGACCTCCTCATCATGCTGCAGCCTGCTACTGTGTCCTGCAGCGCTGGGAGGAAGTGATCATATTACGTCACTTCCTCCCAGCGCTCCACCACGCGCAGATGCCGCACAAAAGAGAGGTGGCAGTGGCACTCAGGACCCAGCCCCTAGGTTTGGCAGTGCAGGCTGTATGGAGGGTAGTGGCAGCACAGAGGGTAGTGGCAGATCAAGCATTGTATAGAGGGTAGGGGTGGTGCTACTGATGTGTAGCGTTGTGTGCTGTAACATTGCCTGCCGGTGTTGAATTTCATTTTGCGGGTCCCCTTCTGCACTTGGTGCATTACCCTCCAGTGCATAACATGGACTGTTACTCTGAGACCCTGATCCGCTGTGGTTTGACCTGGGTGGGGGGAGGGGGTGGACTTATATAATATTTAAATTGAGAGGAAAACCAGAAACCCAGCATCAATTTTTATTAAGGCTTCTGTTCCCTGTATAAAACCCTGAAATAGCAGGAAGGGGAACACCAAGGAGCTCCAGTTCCTCCTGCAGAAAATGACCAGCTGTGAGTTTAATGTCAACTCGTTTGGCCCAGAGGACCAGACCGCCCTCCACCAGTCAATCATCGACAAGAACCTGGAACTGATGAAACTCCTGGTCAAGTTCGGAGCAGACATCAGGTTGGCCAACCGGGAAGGCTGGAGCTCCCTGACATACAGTGGCAAGAAAAAGTATGTGAACCCTTTGGGATTATGTGGAGTTTTGCATGAATTGGTCATAAAATGTGCTCTGATCTTCATCTAAGTCACAACAATTTGAAAAACACAGTCTGCTTAAAATAATACAACACAAACATTATACGTTTCCATGATTTTATTGAACAGAACATGTAAACATTCACAGTGCAGGGTGGAAAAAGTATGTGAACCCCTAGCCTAATGACTTCTCCAAGAGCTAATTGGAGCCAGGAGTGAGCCAACCTTGAGTCCAATCAGTGTGATATTATTGGATGTGTTGCTGAAAGCTGTCCTGCCCTTTAAAAACACACACCAGTTTTAGGTTTACTGGTTTCAAGAAGCACTGCCTGATGTGAACCATGCCTCCGCAGAAAAGCGCTCTCAGAAGACCTACGATCAAGAATTGTTGACTTGCATGAAGCTGGAAAGGGTTACAAAAGTATCTCCAAAAGCCTTGATGTTCATGTGTCCACGGTAAGACAGACTGTCTACAAATGGAGAATGTTCAGCACTGTTGCTACTCTCCCTAGGTGTGGTCGTCCTGTAAAGATGACTGCAAGAGCACAGCGCAGAATGCTTAATGAGGTAAAGAAGAATCCTAGAGTGTTAGCTAAAGACTTAAAGAAATCTCTGGCACATGCTAACATTTTTGTTGACACGTCTACAATAAGGAAAACATTAAACAAGAATGAAGTACATGGGAGGACACCACGGAGGAAGCCATTGCTGTCCAAACGTGCTGCAATATTCTTTTTGAAGTTTGCAAAAGAGCACCTGGATGTTCCACAGCACTACTGGCAAAATATTCTGTGGACAGATGAAACCAAAATTGAGTTGTTTGGAAAAAACACACAACACTATGTGTGGAGAAAAAAAGGCACAGCACACCAACATCAAAACCTCATCCCCACTGTAAAACATGGCGGAGGGAGCATCATGGTTTGGGGCTACTTTGCTGCCTCAGGGCGTGGACAGATTGTCGTCATTGATGGAAAAATGAATTCCAGAGTTGATCAAGACATTTTACAGGAAAACGTAAGACCATCTGTCCACCAACTGAAGCTCCGCAGAGGATGGGTGATGCAACAGGACAATGACCCAAAGCATACAAGTAATTCAACAAAAGAATGGCTTCAACAAAACAAAATACGCCTTCTGGAGTGGCCCCGTCAGAGTCCTGACCTCAACCCGATTAAAATGCTGTGGCATGACCTTAAGAGAGTGATTCACACCAGACATCCCAAGAATATTGCTACACTGAAACAGTTTTGTAAAGAGGAGGAGTGGTCCAAAATTACTCCAGATCGTTGTGCAGGTCTGATCTGCAACTACAGGAAACATTTGGTTGAGGTTATTGCTGCCAAAGGAGGGTCAACCAGTTATTAAGTCCAAAGGTTCACATACTTTTTCCACCCTGCACTGTGAATGTTTATATGTTCTGTTCAATAAAAGCATGAAAAAATAATACAACACAAACATTATATGTTAAGCAGACTGTTTTTCAAATTGTTGTGACTTAGATGAAGATCAGAGCACATTTTATGACCAATTCATGCAAAACTCCACGTAATCCCAAAGGGTTCACATACTTTTTCTTGCAACTGTAGCGGCCTGCGGTGGCCACCAGGACATTGTCCTTTACCTAATCACCAAGGCCAAATATTCCTCCAGCAGCCACGGGGGGGGGGGTTAATGAAATGAAGAGTGGGGGGGACTTTAATGAAAATGAAGAGGGGATACTAATGAAATAAAGAGTGTGGGGGAGGGGTTAATAAGGTGAAGAATGAGGAGCGTTAATGAAATAAAGAGGGGGCTTTAATGCAATGAGGAGTGGGGTGAAAAGAAAAGAGGGGGCGTTTGGGATAAAATGAAAGGAGTAGGGGGTCATTTGGAATGAAATTAGAGTTTTATTGCTGTGCAGCTCTTTGATACGCTCATACACCGTGCACATTTCTGTGGGTTTTATTGCTGTGCAGCTCTGTGATACGCTCATACACAGTGCACATTTCTGTGGGTTTTATTGCTGTGCAGCTCTGTGATATGCTCATACACAGTGCAATTTCTGTGGGTTTTATTGCTGTGCAGCTCTGATATGCTCATACACAGTGCAAATTTCTGTGGGTTTTATTGTTCAACCAATTAAAGCAGCTGTGATCCAGTATACTTGACATGCATGGCTGATCTTTGCAAAAATGGTTGAATTTAACCCCTTAAGGACCGCTGACATACCCTGTACGTCATGTCCAGGGTCTCCCTTAGACCCGCGGACGTACAGGGTACGTCAGCGGCGCCTAATCCCCCTCCCGCCCGATACTCACCTCCCTCGCTGGATCCCACGGCGATCTGGCAGGGAGGAAGCCTGCCCATGTGATTTACATGGGCAGGCGAGGCTGATGACGTTGCCACGCTGCGTGGTGACGTCATCAGCAGGCGTCCCCATGCAAATCAATGGAGGGGAGGGAGGGCTCCTTCGGAGCCCTCTATCTCCCCAACCATTGAAGCTAGGGAGATGATTTTTGCACCACTGAAAAGGGGAGAGTCTCCCCTTTTCAGCGGTGTATGGCATTAACCATTTTGCGCGTAATTGGCGCCAAAACGCGATTCGAACCTGGAGGGGGGCTGACATCTTGGATGTCAGCCAAGCCTCCAGGTCCCACTCCACCCACTGACAACCTCACTATATGTGTGAGGATGTCAGTGGGCCAGTTAACCATCTAGCTGCCAGGTAGAGATAAGGGGATCCTAAGAATCCCATGGCAGCTAGATGGTCATATTTGACATCATTTGAAAGGCCTGATCATGGCCTTTCCAATGATACCAAACATGACAAGGTTTGTTTTTTTGTCTGGGGGGGGTTTAATTAAACAGGACCTAGGCTGTCATCTCAAAATAATTAGCACAAAATGGTCAGAATGAGAGCAGCGCTCATAGGTGAACTGGCTCAGCAGTGAAAGGGTTAAAAAGCAAAAACATGTAAAAATTGGGTATTTCTATTCTCGGGACAAAATTTTGAAACTATTTAGCCGGGGTCTTTATTGGTGGTTGTAGTTTTTGGGGATTAAATTACGAAAAAGTGTGTTTTTACCATTTTTTCATCATATTTCATATTTTTTTTTATAGTAAATTATTGGATATGATGGAAATAATGGTATTTCTAGAAAGTCCATTTAATGGCGGGAAAAAGTTTGTATAATATGTGTGGGTTGAATAAATGAGTAAGAGGAAAATTTGACCTAAAACACTAACAGGGCAGAAACGTAAAAACAGCAGCGGTCACTAAAGGACGGATTTGTGTAAAACCGCCCGGTCACTAAGGGGTTAAATTTTAACAAATTTAGCACATTACTGAGTAAACGTAAAAACAGCAGCGGTCACTAAAGGACGGATTTGTGTAAAACCGCCCGGTCACTAAGGGGTTAAATTTTAACAAATTTAGCACATTACTGAGTTTTATTGCAGTGGAGCCCTGGATTCGCTCTTCCACAGCAATGACAAACAATTTAGTAAATGCCTTCCTAAATGGATATTGTGATGGGGGATCGCTACATATCTGTTTAATAGCAAATTAAATATATGTTTAATATTCCAGTGTAATAGCGCATTAAGCAGATATTACAATTCCACATCATAATATAAATTTAGGGAGCCCTGTACTAAAGAAATATTTAGCAATCCCTTGCCTGACCCCACACACACCCCCAAAAATATATTAAGCCATATTCTGTTTATATTGTCCCCCAGCTCACATGGATATATATATTGCCCCAGCTCACATGGGTATATATTGCCCCCAGCTCTCATGGGTATATATATTGCCCCCAGCTCTCACCTCCACCAGCATCTTCTCCCTAGAGGCGAGCGGCCGCTGACAGCATGCAGCTTGGCCGCTCGCCGGGAACCACCTGACCAGCGCAGCCAAGTTCTCGCGAGAGGATCTCATGCGCTGTTCAGGTGGTTCCCATCCCATGCGAGCGGCGCCAAAATGCGATTTGAACCTGGAGGGGGGCTGACATCTTGGATGTCAGCCAAGCCTCCAGGCCCCCCCCACCCACTGACAACCTCACCATATGTGTGCGGATGTCAGTGGGCCAGTTAACCATCTAGCTGCCATGTAGAGATAAGGGGATCCTAAGGATCCCCTTATCTCCCGATCCATGGCAGCTAGACGATCATGGCCTTTCCAATGATACCAAACATGACCAGGTTTGGTTTAAAAACAAAATAAAAAAAATTAAAAAATAAAAATAAATAATAATAAAAAAAATTAAATAAAATAAAAAAATGTTTTTTTTTAAAGTTTTTTTTTGTCTGGGGGGGGGGTTTAATTAAATAGGACCTAGGCTGTCACTCAAAATAATTAGCACAAAATGGTCAGAATGAGCGCAGCGCACATAGGTGAACTGGCTCAGTAGTAAAAGGGTTAAAAGGCAAAAACATGTAAAATTTGGGTATTTCTATTCTCGGGATAAAATTTTGAAAGTATTTAGCCGGGTCTTTATTGGTGGTTGTAGATTTTGGGGATTAAATTACGAAAAAGTGTGTTTTTACCATTTTTTTCATCATATTTCATATTTTTTTTATAGTAAATTATTGGATATGATGGAAATAATGGTATTTCTAGAAAGTCCATTTAATGGCGGGAAAAAGGGTGTATAATGTGTGTGGGTTGAATAAACAAGTAAGAGGAAAATTTGACCTAAACACTAACAGCGCAGAAACGTAAAAACAGCAGCGGTCACTAAAGGACGGATTTGTGTAAAACCGCCCGGTCACTAAGGGGTTAAACATTTCATAAATTTTATTTGATTATCTCAATAGATACAACATTTGAAATGGTATGCAAAATATACAAGTAGGAACTTGGTATTGTCACGGTGGCAGTACCACCAGGCACGCACCACCCTATACTTGCCCTCCGATCCTTGGAAGTGGTCGGTCTGTATATATATCCCTATGAATATAACTCGCAGGAAGGTGAGGCCTTGGTTCCTGAGAGAAGCCCCTATATGCAGAGATGCAGGGTAAACTGCAAGGACAGGTGAAAGCAAAGGGTTAACAAAAGACCTCTGTACGGCAATACCAAAGATTCCCTGCACTGAAAGACCGGTCTTTAGGATAGCCGCATCTAATCTAAAGGAAAGTATTACCTTGAAGCCGTACAGAGTCTTTTGTTATATGCAGATGACAGGGTTACCTGGAAACGGTACAGGCAAGGAATATAGCATAGAATAGTCATAGAGGAAAGCCAAAGGTCATAACCAGAGAGAGTACGTCATACAGGATACAGGAATCAGAACCAGAAGGGAAGTCAGCCAAGCCAAAATCAGTAACCGGAGAATCTGAATGGAACATAAACAGCAAAACAAAATACAGCAATAGACAGAACAAAATACACAGAAGGAACTGACATAAACTGGAACAGAAATAAGAGGCAATAACTGAACAAGGATGAACAAACGGAGGATATCAGGAACACAGCAAGGAGCTCTCAGGACACAAGTGGCAAGGAGACCAGGCAAAGAAAAATGACCCCGCAATGTCTTATGGGTACATAGCTCTAATATAGGCAGGGGAATCAGGGCAAGGATCAACAGGTGAGCAGCACACAGAACACCAATTAACCCCTGGGAGGCCACCCAGGAATTGGCAGCAACAGAAACACAAGGGAAAAAACATATACAAATACAGAGGGCAGGAAGACAGATTTTCCAGCACAGAACGTGACAGTATCCCCTCCTCCATGGGTGACCCCAGGGCACCCAAAACATAAAACATGACAGACCGTGATCTGGTTTCCTGCTTCTAACACCAGTCACCAAAATCCATTAAGGACCCACTCAGTGTCGTCTTCCTCCTCCTCAAAACACATGAGCGCATTAGGGTCTTTCCTGATCATGGCCCAGTGTGCCTCACGGAACAACATCCCGCATGGGGATCGTATATAACCCTCGGGTACAGGGCTAGAATTAGGGATGTGGGTACCAGTCAGGCCACTACCCTGCTGGATCTCCTCACGATAGGCACAGAATACGGCATCAGACCCATCCTGGAGCGTGGTATTCTTGGAACCAGATTGACTAGTGTTGGTCAGCTTCCCCCGTCTCCTCCTGGATCGAGACTTGGAAGGGGTGACCACCATACCTGACATGGCAACAGTGGGAGTAGGCTCGCCTACCTGTGCCTTACCATGAGGTTTGGAAACCCCAGACTCTCTGTGGGGCATGGGCACAGTGGTGTTGCAATGTAGCTCTGGCACTGCTGACACACAGTTTGCCATGGATCTGACTGGCAGCTTACCAGAATCAGGCAACATTGGTAGCGCATTGCCAGACGGAGACAGGACTGGCTGCGCATTGCCAGACGGAGACAGGACTGGCTGCGCATTGCCAGACGGAGACAGGACTGGCTGCGCATTGCCAGACGGAGACAGGACTGGCTGCGCATTGCCAGACGGAGACAGGACTGGCTGCGCATTGCCAGACGGAGACAGGACTGGCTGCGCATTGCCAGACGGAGACAGGACTGGCTGCGCATTGCCAGACGGAGACAGGACTGGCTGCGCATTGCCAGACGGAGACAGGACTGGCTGCGCATTGCCAGACGGAGACAGGACTGGCTGCGCATTGCCAGACGGAGACAGGACTGGCTGCGCATTGCCAGACGGAGACAGGACTGGCTTCTCATTGCCAGACGGAGACAGGACTGGCTTCTCATTGCCAGACGGAGACAGGACTGGCTTCTCATTGCCAGACGGAGACAGGACTGGCTTCTCATTGCCAGACGGAGACAGGACTGGCTTCTCATTGCCAGACGGAGACAGGACTGGCTTCTCATTGCCAGACGGAGACAGGACTGGCTTCTCATTGCCAGACGGAGACAGGACTGGCTTCTCATTGCCAGACGGAGACAGGACTGGCTTCTCATTGCCAGACGGAGACAGGACTGGCTTCTCATTGCCAGACGGAGACAGGACTGGCTTCTCATTGCCAGACGGAGACAGGACTGGCTTCTCATTGCCAGACAGAACTGGCTTACCGCCAATTGGCACTGGGGTTGCGGCTCTACATGTAATACAACCAGTAACCATACGTAGGGACTGTCTTTTGGCTGCCAGTCGCTGCTCAGAACCAGCCAGTTGTGTCTTTAAAACCTTACAGCCATCAGAGGTATCTACAGAAGTCTGAGGTTTATTATCGGATGCCTCTTTCTCAGACCTGGATTTCTCAGGAGGTCTGAACTCAAAGTGGGGTCTGGTGCCATCTGACTCCCCGCAGGGTCTGGCACCATCAGATCCCCTACGTGGTCTGGCACTATCCGACTCCCAGCTAGGTCTGGCGCCAGTGGATCTCATGCGTGGTCTAGCTTTAGCGATCTTACTGTGGGACATGGGCACAGTTGGCACTCGGCCAGTATCAGGACGCACAGACTCACCGCAAGTCTTGAGACGCACCGGCACTCCAGCCCCAGGACGCACCGGCACTCCAGCCCCAGGACGCACCGGCACTCCAGCCCCAGGACGCACCGGCACTCCAGCCCCAGGACGCACCGGCTTGAGGGGACAGCCAGACAAAAAGTGCAACGAACTGGCACAATAAAAACAGAGATTGTACTCACGTCTTCTGTTCTTTTCATCAGGAGAAAGCGGACCACGAACTCTGCTTTCAAATGAAACCTGATTGCCAGAATCTAGACACAGGCTCAGTAACCCTTTGAGGTGAACCACAAATTCCTCAAACATGTGCAATAAGGTTTCCAACACGGTACACATCTCTGCGGGCTTATGTAAGGGCTGGGTCATTATGTCACGGTGGCAGTACCACCAGGCACGCACCACCCTATACTTGCCCTCCGATCCTTGGAAGTGGTCGGTCTGTATATATATCCCTATGAATATAACTCGCAGGAAGGTGAGGCCTTGGTTCCTGAGAGAAGCCCCTATATGCAGAGATGCAGGGTAAACTGCAAGGACAGGTGAAAGCAAAGGGTTAACAAAAGACCTCTGTACGGCAATACCAAAGATTCCCTGCACTGAAAGACCGGTCTTTAGGATAGCCGCATCTAATCTAAAGGAAAGTATTACCTTGAAGCCGTACAGAGTCTTTTGTTATATGCAGATGACAGGGTTACCTGGAAACGGTACAGGCAAGGAATATAGCATAGAATAGTCATAGAGGAAAGCCAAAGGTCATAACCAGAGAGAGTACGTCATACAGGATACAGGAATCAGAACCAGAAGGGAAGTCAGCCAAGCCAAAATCAGTAACCGGAGAATCTGAATGGAACATAAACAGCAAAACAAAATACAGCAATAGACAGAACAAAATACACAGAAGGAACTGACATAAACTGGAACAGAAATAAGAGGCAATAACTGAACAAGGATGAACAAACGGAGGATATCAGGAACACAGCAAGGAGCTCTCAGGACACAAGTGGCAAGGAGACCAGGCAAAGAAAAATGACCCCGCAATGTCTTATGGGTACATAGCTCTAATATAGGCAGGGGAATCAGGGCAAGGATCAACAGGTGAGCAGCACACAGAACACCAATTAACCCCTGGGAGGCCACCCAGGAATTGGCAGCAACAGAAACACAAGGGAAAAAACATATATACAAATACAGAGGGCAGGAAGACAGATTTTCCAGCACAGAACGTGACAGGTATCCACTTTTAATATACAGAGAGGAAGAGATGGAGCTCAAAGAGGAAAAGGCGGAGCCGGAAGAGGTGTGTCCTTGACAGGAAGGGTTGTGTCAAATTTAAATTAGGGGTGCACGAGTTTAATCAGGCCTAGGTCAGCACAAAACCTAAATACACCACTGGTTGTGTGTGCATGTATTATTGCTGCAGCATATATGCCCTGATTGACAGTGGCAGACGCAATTTGTTAACGTGAGACAGGTGTGGTTCTTAATTCTGATTGGCTGAATCTCTAAAAAAGACTGCGCATGCAAAGATTTTTGCATGAGACGGTACTGCGCGTGCATTTTGGCGCGTCCTGTTTGCGCGCACAATTGATCGGAGGAAGAAAAAAAACGTGAGGATTGTAATTCCAGCAGTGATTTGCGCATGCAAAAGTTTAACGCATGGCGCAAAGATTTTCACTTTGCATGAGGCTTTTTGCGTGAAGAATGTAATGTATGCCCATAATGTTTTACCCCTTTAACTACCATGTGCTTCTTGTTACAATAAATCTTTAACATTTATGTTAGTCGAGGGGAGGGGGTGTTGTTGTTAGTGTATGGATTGTTATTCTGAAATGGAAAATTAATATATTTAGATTTGCTAGTTTATTCTTTTAGCTGATGAAAAGTTCAAGACTCTGGATGGCGTCCTTAAGTTTGCACACTTTAAAGCAGTGTCTGCAATATTGGCATACAGATAGAAATGTATTTTATGTCAAAAACAGTAAATGTGATAAAGCTAAATATTATTGGCAGATAATCTACGTATCTGTCTCAATTATAATGAATTTATTAGCAAAACAAAATGTAAAAATTACCATAATAATATCTGCATGTAGGCATGAAACCTGCCTATGGAAAGTACAGTAACACCATGTATCTGTACTGTAAATGAATTGTATGCATTTATATCCACTTGACTTCTATTCCTATACAGTAGTAGGTGACCGAGAACTGTCAAACAGTTTTGTTCTCAAAACATAAATACATTTTTAATTACGTTTTTGTTACAGTGAGAGTTGAAGCTCCACCTGTCAGCTGCTTTGCTGTTATGCAGGGCGACAAAAGTGTGGTCTTACCTAAAATTCCATATCACATATATCACATACACTATATTGCCAAAAGTAGTCGCTCACCTGCCCAGCATCTGATTTGGATGGGTGAGCGAATACTTTTGGCAATATAGTAGATCACAGGGAAAATGTCAATCCTACTAAGGTGTTTTTCAGCTTTGATTCATGGACTAAATTTGTTTTTGATGGTTTTCAATGCATCAATATGTGTACATGTTTTTGTTAGTAAAGGAGTAATTGTCACTGGGATGGTCCACTAATTGCCATGAAAGTTTGAAATTTACTTATCATTTAACACCCTCACTGCTGAGCCATTTCACCCCTGTGTGCTGAACTCCTTTTGATCGTTTTATACTCATAGTGCACTATCATGTGCCTGTAGCTAATTTCACTTGCAAATTTCCCCTTTGCATCCCCGTTTTACTAACGGGTTACAATGCAGGCGCTGAATACAGCAGCCTGCCCTGTAACGGCAACTAGCCTCCTGGATACTTGCGGCAGCCCTAACGCGCCTTCCTGGAGTATCCCTTCCTGGAGCCCGGAGGACTCGATTTGAGGGTTGTGTTTCCGGGCCATGTGATCTCACTCGTGATCATGCCTGGCTGGGGACGGATCGGAACTTTTTGTGACACCGCTTTTCATTTATATTGTATATTTTGTTGTACCTCCAGCCAGGTCATCCTTGCAGCTATTCCTTTCCATGGCTTTGTTTTTTGATCCCATGGTGGGTTTGTTTCTGGGAGGGTATAAATGAAAGTCCACCAGTCTTTCTCATGACTGAAAAACAGCATGAGCATACGTGGTTTGCTACAAAGCAGCCTGTGGTTTCATTGGTTAGGACTCACCTTCACTAGGAGGTGCCTTGACGTTGACAGGTGAGCTTACACTACAATGGCCATTCAAGTAAACCAAAGCCTAATTGTGTTTTGTTTCACACAGTGTTATAGGGATAAGCGCAGATGACACCTTTTTTTCTTGTTAGGTTTTATACATGCTGCTGGGCTGGATACGTCTGGTAGTTGCAGCCGCCCCAGTGGGGTTCAGGCATGACACTGCTTTTCCTGCTATGTAAATGATGATGATAATAAATAGATTCATTTGGGAAGTGCTTGGTGCATGTATAAATGAAACCCACCATTTTCTGCCTCTCCTTAGCTGAAAAGCAGCAGGAGGGGCATGCAGTTGCTCAGAAGAGCAGCTTTTGGTACATTAGTTAGGTCTCGCTCTACAAAGAGGTGCCTTGACGGGGCGAGTGAGCTTACGTTTCAATGTCCATTAAAACAAACTAAAACCATCTGTGATAAACAACATCATATATTGTAAGGAGACTTGGTAAAGAGTAAATACCTCTGCCTTAGAGAAAGTGCTTTCAGCAAGGCTACTGCATTATGCAGCTGCTTGGCCTTATTCTTGCTGCACATCACATATAGATAAAACATGTCACTACTACTCCTTTGTCATTTCAAGAAAAATAGTGTGCAAGCTCCGAGCGGGTGTGGTTTTGAAATCACATTGTGTGTGTGTCTCATTTCTGCATCTCCGACAATTGTAGAGCACACCAGTGGGGGAGAGCCAAGATACAGGCAGTCGCAGGGTCCAGATACGGTTCAAAACATTATATATAATCAATTCTTAGGATGGTCAAGGTTCTTACGCAACAATGGGGTCGATTTCCTATTGTTTCTGCTCGATTTGTACTAGATTCAGATCAACAGTCCTTAATATTTTACTTTATTGATTTTACATTCTTTACAATTATCTACCCAAACTCACTTTCACTCCTTCCTTTGTTTGAATTAAATCTCCATCATTTTGGCTTTTTATTACAGCATGTTCTGAAATGGCTTGAATGTGGAAAATTGTTATAAAACAGGAGTATGTAACCCTAGGCTCTCCAGCTGTTGCTATGTATCCTCCTAGGTTGCCGATAACTCATTTTAAATTCGCTGCATCCATGGATTTTATTTCATTCCATTGAAAAGCCGTGATGCAATTGAATGCACTTTTGCATTGCCCTAAGGAATTACCAAGGTTTAAAGTGTAAAAAAGAAATTCAGAGAGAAATTTGAAGTGTTAAAATGAACGCACGTGTTATAACCAGTGGATATATTGAAACAACAGGCAAATCTGAGCAAAACTCTTGAATATATTGAGATAGAAAACAACATGCTTCAAAATGAAATTGGGCCAATGAAAGCAACCGATAAACAGTGATATAAGAGAAATTAAATTAATGTCTAAAACCTGTCAAATAATGTATATACAATAGAGTAGTTGCAGTTATAACTAAATAATGACTTGTTCTTTATTTTCTTCCCTTTCCGCAGTTGTATGCATGAGATCTTCCTATATGTAGTATATAGCAGAGCAATGATCTGCCAATTTGATATCCTTCATTTTGAATTTAAGTTGGTCTTAAACTGACATATTTGGAGCATTGCACATTTTTTTTTCTAGAAATGCTTCTGTCTGAGTCATTATCGACCTGTTCTTTGTGGAAAATCTTGAATCTTGCACAGTATTTTCGCAATCTCTGTCCGACACTGCACGGAGCTATAATGTCATTTTATTTTAGTTCAGTAGGTTAAAAAAAATTCTGCTTTCAAACTAGATTGATTTTACTATAATGGGAGCATGAGCACATAAAGCAGGATTTCTATCATTTATTGATTTTATATGTGCGCCGAGAGAAATATAAAAATGACTGTGCTTGCCATTCACACTCAAGCAGTCACTGGAAGTAGAGACGCTGTTCCTTTAGCTTCTGCTCACATTGACATGACGTCCACTCCCGGTGCTTGTCTCTCAATATACCGTAATAACATTTGAAAACGGTGACACCCCCCCTCCCAAACCAGTTTAGCTGGTGTATGCAGACCAGGTAATTCACAGTTTGACCGAGTGACATACGATTTTCCAATAGTCCTCCCTCATATGTCTATAACCCCTCCTCCTCATTGCCTCTATCTGTTGGCGTACCTCAAGGCTCTGTCCTTGGTCCTCTGCTCTTTTCCATCTACACCTCCTCCCTGGGCAAAATCATCAACAGCTTTGGCTTTAATTACCACCTCTACGCTGATGACACTCAGATCTACCTCTCTACCCCTGATCTCTCTCCCCCTGTCCTTTCAAAAGTCAGTGACTGTTTATCTGGCATCTCCTCCTGGATGGCCTCCCACCACCTAAAGATCAACATGTCAAAGACTGAACTCCTACTTATTCCTCCCTCCAATGCCTCCCCACCTCTTGACTTCTCTATCACGGTGGAGGGTATCACCATCTCCCCATCAAACCAAGTTCGCTGCCTTGGAGTTACACTTGACTCTGCTCTTTCCTTCATCCCCCACATCAAGTCTCTTTCCTCCTCCTGCCGATACCAACTGCATAATATTTCCAGAATTCGGCCATTTCTTACCGCTGTCACCACAAAACAACTCATACATGCCCTGGTAATCTCCCGACTCGACTATTGCAATAATCTCTTATCTGGCCTCCCTCTGTCCCGCCTCTCCCCCCTACAATCCATCCTGAACACCTCCGCCAGGCTAATTCACCTCACCCGCCGCTCTGTCTCTGCCGCTCCCCTCTGTGAGTCCCTTCACTGGCTCCCCATCCACTGCAGAATGAAGTTCAAAATCCTTACCTACAAAACCCTCACTAACTCAGCTCCCCACTTCCTGTCCTCACTAATCACCAAATACACCCCAGCCCGCTCCCTAAGGTCAAACAGTGACCTATGACCCCCCTCATCACCTCTTCCCATGATAGACTGCAGGATTTCTCACGCGCAGCCCCCACTCTCTGGAACGCTCTCCCTCGTACTGTCAGACTTTCCCCTAACTTCTCTTCCTTCAAACGCTCCCTGAAAACATTCCTATTTAGGGAAGCCTACCACCCAACTCCCTGACGCAACCATCAATCACTCTCACCTTACAGTCCTCTCCTCCTGTTTCCAACCCCAACCCTCCCAGATTGTGAGTTCCTACGGGAATAGGGCCCTCATCTCCTCCTGTACTGTACTGTTTGTCAAATGTTGTTCAATGTATTGTAACCCGGTCTATACTGTGCTTATTGTACAACGCTGCGGAATATGCTGGCGCTTTATAAATAAAGAATAATAATAATAATATTTACCACATGCACACAGTTAAGAATGAGAATTAGAAAAAGAACTTTATAACTCTTAAAAATGTGATTCAGTGCTCGTAAACACCGTGAACCCTTAGGCTGTCAGACGAGTGCATTCTGAGCGCACTTTATACACATATATATCTCTGAACCACTTCTACCAATTAATTATTACAAAAGATACATCTGTCAAACCATTCGGAATTGATGACAAAAGTCCCAATTTTGGAAGGAACTTTAATAATTAATTATCACACCTTTCTTAAAGTCTGTGAATCTCAATCAAATAATTGTTAGAAAGTCAAACCACTCGAAGTGATCATGATCCTAAAGCAGTATAAGAGCCAAAATTACTTTGAAAATGTAACCCCTTTGCTGTGGATGATATGTGGGGGATGTCCTGGGGATTTCACGCTATGTGTGGAGGAAGTACCCCACACGTCATGGGGCCTCTGCAGCAAAGGGGGAGACCCCAGCCTCTCGGGACGCAGTGGTCTGATTTCCTTGAATCACATACTGATGGAGGTGCTATTCTGTAGGACAGCTATCTTCTCGTATATATTTTGGTAGATCAAACATTTTTAGAATCATCCTGTCCTGGTCCTGGTCACCTCGGTGGAAAAAAGGCAAATCTGGCGCTGCCACACCCTGAATCTACCTGGGCAGTGCATGAAAGGTGCTGCCCTATTATGAACTGGGTTTTTCTGCAGCTCTACCACACACTCAGGTGAACTTGCTCACTTAGCCAGTATGCTTCTATTTAAGGAGGCCACATCCTTCCCAGGGTGTTTCAGCATTGATGTTCAGTTCTCAAGTGTGATCCTGTCCAGCAAAAAGCCTGATCTGCCACTTGTCTGTACCTGCCTCTACCAGTGTATCAGACCTTACTTTGTCTACAGGATTGCCGCTCTCTGCCGGCGTTTCACTTTGGCTTATTCTCAACCAATTTTTGGATTACCCTTCTATTGGAAACCTCACCTGGATACTCTCACTGTTTGTTGTGACCCTCATTCGCCTGGTAACCCTATTGCTCCTTTATCAGAGACCTTCCTTCATCAGAGACCCTCCATCGATTATCAGACACTCTCATTGTGTATCACAGACCCTCATCTATTTGTCATTTCCATATCCTGCTGCCTGATTCCCTGTGCCTTGAACTCCCACTCTCAGTACCCCCAGACTTCCACTTCAATACCAGTAATCCTGCTTTTAGTCCTGTTCCTGTCCTGTCCCTCTGCCTGTTAGTTAACCTCTTCCATCTCCTGTCTTTCTGGGTGTTCCCCTTGTATCTGTCAGTCCTGTTCTTGTCCAACCTACCTGTTTCTAGTTAACCTCTTCCTGTCCTGTATCTCAGTTCCCCCTATATCCGTTAGTCAGCCGTTTTCCAGCCTTGCCCCTCATCTGTATCGTGTCACCCATAATAAACAAAGTTATTGCCTTATCTGTTGCATTCAATTTGTTACTGCACTCCTGGGCTCGTGCCCTCGCCCTCCTGGGTCTGCTGACCTCTGGCACATCCATTGTAAAGCAGCAGGATGAATTCTGAAGTGTTTTGGGCAATATTATCTGCTCACATTCAGCCAAATGCTGCAGAACTCATTGGACGGCGCCTCACAGTGCAGATGGACAATGACCCAAAGCATACTGCAAAAGCAACCAAAGAGTTTTTGAAGGGACAGAAGTGGAATGTTATGCAATGTCCAAGTCAATCACCTGACCTGAATCCCATTGAGCATGCATTTCACTTGGTGAAGACAAAACTGAAGGGAAAATGCCCCAAGAACAAGCAGGAACTGAAGACAGTTGCAGTAGAGGCCTGGCAGAGCATCACCAGGGATGAAACCCAGCGTCTGGTGATGTCTATGCGTTCCAGACTTCAGGCTGTGATTGACTGCAAAGGATTTGCAACCAAGTATTAAGAAGGGAAAGTTTGATTTATGATTATTATTCTGTCCCATTACTTTTGGTCCCTTAACAAGTGGGAGGCACATCTGCAAACTGCTGTAAGTCCTACACCGTTCACCTGAGTTGGATGTACATACCCTCAAATTAAAGCTGACCGTCTGCAGTTAAAACACATTGTGTTTGTTTCATTCCAACTCCATTGTGGTGGTGTATAGAACTAAAGATGTTAGAATTGTGTTGATGTCCCAATATTTCTGGACCTGACTGTATATATTTTACACTCCTTTTAACTTTATAAAATAGTGCAGGATCAGTAAAAGGCGTAGGTCATATTTCAGTTTCAAGGAGATGCCCAATTGTTCTTTCAAGGCCTGAGTCTCAAGGGGTTTGTGTATGTGGTGGTTATACATGGATGGATTCCTGCTGGTTACAACATGTTGAAACATATCTGGTGATAAAGTAAAGCTTTATAACTTTGATGATAGGGAACTCTCTAATAGTATATGGCCTTTACTGACACAATCAAGAAAACATCAGCTTTTATTGGCCAACTCTCACATTCATTGATCTGAAAAGCACAAAAATACATGACCCAGGCTGATCTCCACCCAAAACTATGGATAGGATGAACGGAGTCACAAAAGAAATATAGATGTGTTGCACCAAATGATAAGAAAATAGATGTTCTGAAATTGCACACATTTGTTACATATGACCCACGTCACCCTAATGTGCATGGGAGAAAAGATCTTCAAATATATTACAGGATGCCACTTAAGTCAAAATCGGTGATATGTTTTTATACGCTTGGATCGAATTTTTTTAAACTTACAAGCATGAAATAGGTAGACTGCCTGCTGAGCTTTGGAATGGATTCTGTGTCTAATATTAATAGCATATAAGAGAATGTATTCCAGAAAACTTCATGCTATATAAATCTTTCTGCAGTCAAAAGTGATGACACCGTCTTGGAATAACCAAAAAATAGAATTAAAAAAAGATTTCCAGCTATTGTAATTTTTTTTATATAATATATATATATACACATTATATATATATATAGATCACTGATTATACAGTGTGTCCATAAAGTCTCTTTACAATTTCAAAAATTTTATTAAAGGCAAATGAAAAGACAGATAAGTGAAAATTATTACAAAATGAGACGTATATATTTAAGTTTTTTTGCCTCATTTAAATACACCTCTATATGGGCACCATTAGTTGCACAAAGCACATCAAGACGGTACTCGATTTCTTGCCATGTTCGCTGTAGCATACCCTCATCAATGGTGGCAATGGCATCAGCGATCCTCTGCTTTAGATGAATGTGTGGTGTGGGATCTTGTGCAATCGAATCATTGGTCTGTTTTTCTTCGGCGAGACATTAATTTCTGTAAATTTTTACCTTGACCGTTTGACTGAATACGTAGCACCACAACTACATGACCTTCAACCAACCATCATTTTCCAGCAAGATGGAGCACCACCACATTGGGGACTGCATGTTCATGGGTTTCTAAATGAAACATTTCAAGACCGGTGGATTGGAAGGGGTGGCCCAATTCCCTGGCCACCTTGTTCACCAGATAACCCCATAGAAAGAAGTAGAGGGGAGTGATATGTTATAGATATCGTGTATCAAACAAAGGTTCGGGACATCACTAATCTAAAGCAGAGGATCACTGATGCCATTGCCACTGTTGATGAGGGTATGCTTCAGCGAACATGGCAAGAAAGCGAGTACCGTCTTGATATGCTTCATGCAACTAATGGTGCCCATATAGAGGTGTATTAAATGAGGCAAAAAAAACTAAGTACATACGTCTCATTTTGTATTACATTTTCACTTATCTGTCTTTTCATTTGCCTTTACAATACATTTTTGAAATTGTAAATAGATTTTATGGACACCCTGTACATTGGAACTAATGAAATCTAAACTGTTTTACATTTATTGTATTAAATTTATTGACATTTACAACTTGTGATAATGTGAATATGAGTAATTTATTAAAACATAAGAATGAATGGGTGATGGTTTAGTAAAGCTATAGCAACATCTAGAATCGAGTCACGAGATTTTATCTGGAAATTCTTTGTAAAGCTCTGTCTCCATAGGGGGATCAATGTTAATTTTGACAGCAAATTTTAATTTAGTTTTAGTCATGCTCTTTTGAATAAAACACTATTTAGGTTTAGTCACACACATGTATTCGTAATCTGAATTGTTTTAGTCGACTAAATATCCAATAACAAAACACGTGACCACCCCAGGGTTAATGAATAAATACGTATCTGCTTCCTCCACAGAGCAATTTCTCCTCAAGTGCTGAACAGGAAATGTTAAATATATTATCAGGAGGAGTATCTGCAACAATAATCACAAATACATAGTGCAGATTGTATAACAACAATATCATTTCTAAGGTCCCACTTGAGTAACAAGATAAAAAATTAGTGAAGGCATATAACAATTTTACCGCTCCTTCCAGAAGTTCTGGCTGCGATGTTCATGGGTCACCTCCTCAGATCTGGCTTTCGCCCATGACCTTAGTGGGACCTCAGGCAGTATACCTCTGACGTGTTTCGTCTTTTAAAAAGACTTCATCAGGGAATGATATCTCTAATGAAGTCTTTTTAAAAGACGAAACGCATCGGATATTGATGCTTTCGTGAAATTTTATCCAGTTACTAATTAATACATTTTAAGTCCCGATCTAGTTTATTTAAACTATTCTGTTTCCAAAAATTGCCCCAGTAGTTCCAGGAAAGCTGCTGGAGGCCATACGGAGATTCCGGGTGAGAGTCAGATCCAAGGAGGTGATGCACGAACATTGCAGCCGGAACTTCTGGAAGGAGCAGTAAAATTGTTATATGCCTACACTCATTTTTTAACTTTTGAGTGTTACTCAAGCAGGGACAAAGAAATGTTATTGCTGTTATACAGTCTGCACTGTGTATTTGTAATGATTGTTGCAGATACTCCTCCTGATCATATATTTATTTAACAGTCAACTAAATATTACAGGATTTTAGTCGACCAAATCTGCGGTAGATTTAGTCACCCTAAAATGATAGGGTTTAATCAGTAGTGCATTATGTAAGCATTTCTCCAGAATTTCCAAACTCATTACATACTCGGTGTGTAAACATCTACGAACCTCCTATTATGTATTGTATACAAATGTGACTATAAAATACAGACACAGATTTAACTGTTGTGCTGTATAATATGCCTATATTTACCATAAAAAGAAATGAAATAAAGCCAAGTCTCATGAAGAAAGAAGAATATGACCTTGCACAAAAGTCCAGTACTTAGCTCTGCATTGTATTTAACATTCTTCGTTCTTTCAAGCAGAATTACTGCTGTAAAATACTGACAACCTGTATCTGCTGTAAAGCCATTGCACATGTTTTCTGAATGTAGAAAATGTATCCGTTCACTGTAACCTGATACTGGTTTTCATAATTAACTAAACACAACTGAAATCCTTTCTATAGCGAGCACACACCTCCCCACCACACAAAGAGATTAGTTCTGACTGGACCTCTTCCTAAATAGTACCTCTCTAACATTTTTACACTACTTTTTAATTGTTCACTAAAATGTTATAAGTACGTTCGTCATAATTTTAGTGAACCGTAACATTAGTTTTAATCTAGTTTTTGTCACCCAAAAAATTTATTCGAATAAAAGGTCTATTCACAAACCCCTTTGCTTTCTGGTCCATTTCTCTGGAAATATGCGGAATTCACTATTTAGTGAACGGTGACTGTATTTTTTCCAAAAAAATATTTGCCAAAGCAATTATTGGAAGTCAGCGATAACCATTGAATTGGCATCAGTAAATTCCACCGAACTGAAAAATAAAGTCTCCTATTCTCCAAATAGGAGTTTCAATCAATAAAAGTCTAAATAATAAAAAGTCCTTTAAAAAAATAAAGAAGTCTGTTGCCAAATAGAAAGTCTTTTAGAAAAATACAAAACAAAAATGTTGTCTAGAAAAAAAAATACAAAAAAGGTATTTTAACCCTTTCGCTGCTGAGCCATTTCACCCCTGTATGCTGAGCTCATTTTTACCGGTTTCGCTCATCATCAGGGTTATCCAAAGAGATTCGAAAAGTCACCGCACGTTCGGTGACTTTTCGTTCTCTTCAATTCGGTTCCTTTTGCCGATTGCATTTCGGTGACCCTGCGGTGTATTCAGCAAACAGCACAGGGTCCCCGAATTGCAGGGAAAAGCTGCCGAAAACCTGACGAAAACTAACCGAATGCACGCTGAAAACAAGCAAAAACATCTGGATTAGCCTTCGAACAGGAGCCGAACATGAGCCGAATCACACAGAGCCGAAGCAGCTGTGACGTAGAGGAGGCAGTGAATAAATTAGCAAAACCATTTGTATGAATCTGGGAAAATGAAACGCTGTTTGCAAAGAAACTACTGAGCGAAAATGTCTGAAATTTTCACAGGAGGTCCAGGGAATGATAATAAAGAGGGCTGTTACAAAAAAAATAAGTTAACTGAAAAAAAATCAAAAAAAAAAATCGGACTTTTAAAAAAAAAAAAAAATCTGAAAAATGCTTAAAGTATCCTAAAAAATCTATAAATAAAGAGACTTTTTGCTGCAGAATTTTATAATGAACGGTTTATTAGATATTGAATTAAAACGGGAATATTTTTAACATTGAAGCCTATGGGATTCTCCTGAATAAATTTGCCGAATTAAACCACCGAATGGCAGGGCATTAGGGGAACCTTTCACTGCTGGTTTGTGTTCTCTGAATAGCCGAAGCAGTGCTTTTTTATGGGGATTTCACTGCCCTCGAACAGGCACCGAACAGGCACCGTATGTTCAGGCAATTCGCCAGGATTTGGCGAATTGCCTGCTCTCTGGATAGCCGAATGGTCAGGGTCAGGAAAGGTAACCGAACACTGATTTTCAGCGTTCGGTTACCTTTCTCAAGCAATTCGGATCTCTTTGGATAACCCTGTATGTTTAAACGTGATTTGAAGCAACGTTTTATTATACAAACCAGACATATTATATATCGTTCTTTCCGGCAGATTTGGCAAATTCACAATATATCATTATTGTATGTATACATCATGTCCTGCCTGAATATAACAAAAAAATGCAATAAAATTCGAATTTTCAATCATCTACAGTGTGTAAAGTGTCTTTTTTCACATTTTATCATGCAAGCCTTTGCGGTTATATTTTCTATGGGGTGCGCTTGTTACAAAAATTTGAAATGGGGACTCGTTACATTTTTTTGGGGGAAATTACGTGATTTTTAGCAAACACCCTCATAGAAAAAATCATTAGTGCAGCATCATTGTTCACATTATAATTGAAAGGGTAACAATATTGCTGCATTAATAAAACAGTTTTTTTTTTTCCATTTATATTTTTAATAATTTTTCCTTTAAATTTAACATGGTCATGTTTGGTATCATTGGAAAGGCCATGCTCTGGTCGTTCCAATGATACCAAACATTAATCCCTATCTCCACCTAGGTGGCAGTTAGGTGCTAACTCCTGAACTGACATCATTGGCCAGCTCCGGGAGGGGACCGTGATCCGGCGCCTGTTGGTGCTGAATCGCGATCCAGCCCCCAAGGGGTTAAAGGCAGCCACTGCTTGGAAGGGCAGGCTGTGCCCTTCAAAGCCGTGCCTGCCTTTTTTTTCGTACCCCAAGCAGATCAAGAGGGAGAGGTCCATAGGACCTCCCCCTCCCCTTCAGGCATCTAACCCACCACTGGTGGGGGGGGTGCCTGGAATAGAAATCATCTCGCCCGACGCGATGACGCTATTCCTGCCCGTCAGGGTCAAGGAGGCAAAGATGTGAGCCCGCATGGGGGCTGCAGCGATCGGCCGATCGCGGCTGCAAAGGGAGGACGCACTCAGCGCGTCCTCCGCAGCCAAGGCTTTGCGCGGCTGGACACGCTCAGTGCGTCCGCCGCAGTGAAGCGGTTAAATAATAAAGAGCTTTTCTTAAACATAAGAATAAACAGTCTTTAATTTTTATTAAAATCTATGATTTATTTTTGTATTGAAACATATGGGATTTGCCTTTTTAAACCTGTTGAATTGATACAACGAAAATCAGGGCATTCTGCTGGAATTTCAGTGCAATTTGGTGGTCGGTGAATAAAAAAAATGGTAGTCTTCTATGAGACAATAAAGGTGCCGCCGAACACTGCCAAATTGCTCCATATTTTCCTGTCAATTTGCCAGTATTTGGGAAATTGACAGCTTAGAAAATAGACGAATTGACCCAAAATTGCACCTAACGGTGAAATTCGGGGTCAGTTCGGAGGTTAGTGAATAACTCCTTTTAGTCTTTCATGAAAACTATTTGTCGGTGAAATTAACACAGCATAATATCAAGTTCTTCAGAGCTTTTAGTGTGTTCCAGATTCTGTACTCTGGGGCAGTGACTGTCCAACTCTATATGTTGCGCCAACGATTTAGTGATTTTTTTGACATGTTCAAGTTCACTGGGAAACCATTGTATAAAAGTGGATGTCTATGAATTTTGAAGCATAGTAGCATATCTAATGCTTCATAACTGGTTTTAATGATACGAAGGTTTAGTTCTTTTAGGTTTAGTTTTTTGATCAACATTGAAGATCCAGAGCACAAGCGTTAAGTTACAGCAAGATTGTTATTTATTCATTTTATTTTTCATAAATAGATTTTCATGCACAAGCTTTTAAAACAGATGATCTGTCATTTCATTGTGTTAAAATATGCTGCAGAAACACTTTTTAAATGTGCTATTATTCATTTAGTGATATGAGTGAAATAGCCACAGGTCTGAATAACTTTGCAAGACAATGATTATAATAGATAAGACTATCTTAACACCATAATGACCAGGCGATTTTACCATTGTCTATCCGAAAGTACACACTGCTGTTTTTACATTTCTGCTCTGTTTGTATTTGCTCTAATTTTCCTCTTACTTGTTTATGAAACCCGCACATATTATATACCATTTTTTTCACTATTACATGGACTTTCTAAAAACACCATTATTTTCATCATATCTTATAAAAAATTAACACCTTTTCTAATTTTAATCCCCAAAATCTACAACCGCCAAAAAAGACCCCAGCTGAATAGTTTTGAAATTTTGTTCTGAAATTAGAAAATACCCAATTTTTACATGTTTTTGCTTTTTAACCCCTTCACTGCTGAGCCATTTCACCTCTGTGTGCTGAGCTCATTTTGACGGTTTTATGCTCATCATGTTTATATGTGATTTAAAGTTCTATTTTACTATATCCCCCAAAACTTTTTTTTAACCTCCCTGGTGGTCTCATTTTTTAAAAATTTTGTGTCTAAAAGCGATTCAATTTTTTTGGAAAGTTAATGTGTTGTTTTATATAGAAGGCATGTAATCCTTAGGAATAACTCACTGAAATCCGTGCAAACAAGAGTCTAGCAAACACAGAGTCAGATAAAGTTTGAAACACAAAATAATAATTATACAAAAATAATTATCTGAAATAAATAATATAATCAAACCAAAAACACTGAAATCTTTCAGAAAACAAGGGTGCAATATTAGTCACTGCATATTGCCTCAGTAAACATCCTTGGTATGATATCTCTTGAAACATGGGACTGCACAAAGTCCAACGTCACAATCAGGACAATGGAACCTGGTTTCCTTTTGGATTTTCTTGCCCTTGTCATCCCGCTTGGAGCAACACACCACACACATCCTAGTAGGTGCTGACTTCCTCTCAGTTGGTGGGATGTAGTCCACGAAGTAACGACCAGTCAGGCGTTCAGGGTTGACAATGCCAACAGCACGACGTCCAGGTCTACTCCCAGCCACCGGTGTATGGTGGCGCAGACAGATACATTCGGCAACCTTCCAAATGAATGAAGGAGGGGCTGAGTGAAGGAGGAGCTGGTTACTTCTGTTTTTCAGCAGAATGTAGGCATTCCACAAACATTGCTCAAGAAGATGCCTGAAGATTTTTTAATACTTCTGTTTCCACATAGCTGGGTAGAATGTCATTGCTTGATCAGCTCAGTCAACACCTCCCATGGTGGATTGTAATCCATCACTGCCGGCGGCTCAATGATATATTTCCCACCTCTCGTATGTACCATGACAGTGGAGTTGTTATGGACAGTACTCATCAGGCATACATCTATTTTGTCACGCCATCTCAGTGCCATCATTTTGCCTTTCTGCCAGCCAACCATGTCTCCAGCTTTTGATTTCTAAAGATTGGTGGCATGTTGCGCCGGTTAGGTCAGACGGTTCCATAGGTGTCTTTCTTGTGCTGCAGGAGACAGAGTTCAGGAGATAGGTAGTGTCATGGAGCTGATGTAACGCTCCATGCTTCAAACCCCAAGAGACTTTATGTTCATTTATATCGTGTGATTTTAGATATATTTTACATCGTTTAGTTTTAGTTTAAATTAGTTTAGTGTAAAATGGCGTAACTTTGGTTTTAAATATACTTATATTCCTGTAGGTAAAAGAGTTTCTGTATAGCCAGGAAACAAGCTTTACTGCTGTGTAATTTATGCAACAGGGCTTTTCCCCTTATCTAGCTGCATGTTTAATTCAAGGGATCTGTGATAGTGTTTGTGTTTAATCTGATGTGTTAGAACAATGGATTATACAAATATTATGTGAGCTGAAGGCTAAAGAATGTAAAGAATGTTTATTGTAAATAACTGACATAATGTAATTAGTATATTGGTAGGACGAGGTGTGTCATTTATGCAAATTATGACTGTTGGACTTCAGCATAAATGGTGGCGTTTTGTTCATTAAAACTCAGAGAACTCTCAGAGACTGAGACAGAGAGAGAATCCTGTTTTAAAACATACAGCCGCGTCTGGTGTTTATTTCAGCGACGCTACACTATATACTCAACATCAAAAGGCACCGAGCGGCCTTCTGGAGATTCCTAACGGTTCCAGGGCAAAGGAACAGAGGCAGGCGGGTCAAGCTGCTCGAGGCGCTGAGGACAGCGCTGCCAGTAGCCGGACTGACCGCAACAAAAGGGTGTCTGGAGAGTCAGGACAGACAGAAGAGAACGGTTCCGTCACAGGTAGAAGTTGTCCGTTGTCATGCAATAGCACAGATTCAGCAATGGCTCAATGAGCGACAGAACGGTAGATGTTGCCAATTCATACTTGCTGTATTTCTCATGGAATATCGTCCCTTTTCCGGTGTAGATGATGGAATTCCAGATGTAGCCAGATGAGGATTCACACAGCATGTAGGATTTCACGCCAAATCGTGCTGTCTTTGATGCAATGTATTGCACCCAGTTTAGCCGTCCCTTGTAAGCCATTAGACTTTTGTCTATGCGGATTAGTGATGAGCCGAACACCCCCGTGTTTGGTTCACATTCGAACAATTTCAAAAGTTCGAGTTCGAACACGAACCAAACTCAATGGGACTCGAAAGTTCGATTTTTAGAGTGCCCTCCAAGAGGGCATATATGCAAAATATTTGCCATAAAAAGGTGTATGGGGGTCCGGGTAGTGCCCTGGGGGACAGGAAACAAGGTCAAAAAGTTTAAAAAAACTTTTTTAACGGAACGGTGAGTTTTCCATGAAATAAGGGTTAAAAATGAAAAATTACTTCAAATATCATGCCTAGGAGGTCCCCATAACCTGCCCGTGAAGTGGCAGATTTGTAGGATGTATAGAAACCTTTAAAAAAAAAAAGACATTTCAAATGACTGTAAATGGTTTTCCTTTAATCTATTCATAAACAACTGCTTGGGGCGGCAGCCTGTATGAAAAGACATTTTAGAACACGCAGAACAAGTTTAGTGATTTTTTGGCTAAATTATGGTGAAACGTATGCAGGCTTTGGATGAAAGTAACAATAGGAGCTTTAAAATTGGGCCTTTAGTGTTCGCAACAGTGCCGTCACTCTGTAACCCCTCTGCGGTATTGTGGAAGAGTGCAGGGTTGGACCCTGCGGTCCAATATTAAAATGATATGAATCTGGTATAGGCGTCAGTGGCAGTGCACCCAAATATTAGGCCTTTGGTGCCAGCAAGTGCATTCACACCGTAAGTAACCCCTCTGTGGTATTGTGGATAAGTGCAGGGTTGGAGGTTTTGTGAATGCAGAAGAGATTCCCCGATCTATTCAGTTACGTCAGCATCAGGGGATTGATAGCTGCTGATCCAGGACTGATTCATTTTTATAAATGTCAGCCGGTCTACAGAGTCGGTGGACAGACGCACTCTTTTGTCTGTGACAAAACCTCCAGCGGCACTGAATGTCTTTTCAGAAAGCACGCTGGATGAAGGGCAACCTAGTAGCTGCATAGTATATTGGCTATGTTCTGGCCAGTGATCCAATCTCAACATCCGGTAAGCCAGTGGATCATCTGCTGTAAAGGTATCCAGGTCTGCCCTTGCTCCTGGGTAGTCCTGCACCATACGGTGAAGATGCTGGCTATGGGTGACTACATGTGACGTCCCTGGGCGTCGTGGACTAAAGAAATTTAAAAAGGCATCAGTCAAGCTGCCCCGGCCTTCACCGCTTTTCTTCTGATCATCCGCAGCCTCAGAAGCACCTGTGTCATCACTTGGTAACCTACCAGTGCCTGGAAAGGTGTCGCTTTAGAGCGTATTCAAGTGGTTTCATCCGGTCCTCCCTTTGTGCGGGCAGGATGAGCTCTGCAACTTTACCCTTGTATAGTGGATCAAGAAGGCTTGCCAACCAGTAATGATCCCTCTCCTTGATAGCACGAATCCTGGGGTCCTTTAGCAGGCTTTGCAGGATAAGGGAGCCCATGCAGCGTAGGTTGGAGGTGGCATTAGCATCCGAGTTTTCCTGGTCAATGAGGATGACCCCATCGTGCACTTCCTCCTCCCAGCCACGTACTAGACCTTGGGTTTCTGGGCTCACAAAACCCTCCCTTGGGGAATCCCCACCTTCAATGCCCCACAACTTAAATATTCCTCTTCCTCCTCCTCATCCTCCTGTCTGATCTGAGGAGGACCCGCAGGAATGCTGTCTGCGGAAAGACTGGGGCCTTGAGAGCTAGGGAAGGCCTCCTCTTCCTACTGCTGCTCTGCCTCTAGTGCCACATCTATAATTCCCCGCAGAGTGCGCTCCAGCAGGAACACTAAAGGAATTGTGTCACTGATGCATGCACTGTCCCTGCTCACCATCCTCGTTGCCTCCTCAAATGGAGACAGTACAGTGTATGCATCCTTGATCATCAGCCACTGCGGGGGGGACCAAAGTTGACCTGAAACTGTCCTTGTGCCATACTCACACAGGTACTCATTGATGGCCCTTTGCTGCTTGGGCAGACGCTGCAGCATTGCTAATGTCGAGTTCCACCTGGTGGGCATGTCACAGATCAGACGGTTTGTGGGAAGGTGGAATTCTCTTTGAATTTCTGCCAGGCGACCACTTGCTGGGAATGACCGTCTGAAGTGGCTGCAGACTTTTCTGGCCTGGCTGAGAAGCTCTGCCAGCCCTGGGTACCTGGTTAGGAAACGCTGTACCACCAGATTTAGGACGTTTGCTAGGCATGGTACATGCGTCAACTTACCCAGGCGTAGGGCGGAGAGAAGGTTGCTGCCATTATCACAGACAACCATTAGCAGCTGAAGTTGGCGTGGTGTTAACCATCTCTGCACCTGCCCCTGCAGAGCTGACAGAATTTCTAGCCCGGTGTGGCTCCTCTCCCCTAAACAAACCAGCTCAAGCCCAGTATGGCATCTTTTTGCTTGAACCATTGCGTAGCCCATGCCAAGCGTTAGTTTAACTGCCACTTTGCCAGAGACAGAGAAGGAGGAGGAGGAGGAAGAGGTGGTGGAGCCGACAGACCTCATACAAGCAGCTTTCTGGAGGCGTGGTGGATGAACAAGCTCCAGCACAGAGTTCCATCCTGGATCCCTCCCAACTGCAATCAGAGTTACCCAGTGTTTCGTGAAGGAAATGTAATGGCCCTGTCCATGCTTGCTGGACCACGTATCTAAAGTCATGTGCACCTTGCTGCTGACTGCCTTTCCCAATGACTCCATAACATTGTCTTCCATGTGCTGGTATAGTGCTGGAATGGCCTTCTGTGAAAACAAATGGCATTTTGGAACCTGCCACTGTGGTACAGCACATTCAGCGAATTCACGGAAGGAAGCAGATTCCACCAGCTGGAAAGGCAACAGCTGCAATGCGAGTAATTTTGCTAAGCTGGCATTTAGACGCTGTGCCTGGGGATGGTTGGGACTATATTTTTTCTTACGCTGCAGCAGCTGGGGCAACGTAATCTGACAGCATCCCAACAGCTGAAGATTTACGCAATTACATTGTGAGGAAGGACCTGGTACACCCATTACTGTAGCATCATCCCTGTCAGTAGAGGTTGCAGCAGGCAATGACATGGCAGGACATATAGTGTGGGTAGAAACAGATGAGGAGGACCTATGCAAAGTTTTGTGCCAATGGCATGCGTGGCAGGTGGTCATATGTCGCCTCAAGCACGTGGTACCCAAGCGTGAGATGTCTTTCCCACGCTTGATCCTCATCTGACATAGATTACAAACAGCAACGGTGCGGTCTGCTGCACATTTCTTAAAGAACTCCCAGACAGCAGAGTTCCTGTACATGTGCTTTGAGAAAACAGCGCTCTGCACCTGAGCAGCTGTGACTTCTGATGCCTTGGACTGGATACGGTTGGTCATAGAGGACGTTCTGCCTCGTTTTTTGTTGTGCCTCCTCCTCCTCCTCCCTTGACTTCTCTGTTCGATCAGGCACCCAGGTGGAGTCAGTGACCTCATCATCGTCATCACCCCCTATCTCCTCGTCACTGGAGCCAACTTGGCAGTATGCTGCAGCTGCTGGGGCAACATGAGTGCCAGTTATTTGTGTGTCACTGGCACCCCCTTCCTCTAGGTTGATTATACTCCCTTCCTCAACCTCAGAGATTGAATCAGAGCATTGTACTTGCTGCGCATCCTCAAGCAGCATGTCACTGTCATTGTAGTCAAACAATTCAGCTGACTCCTCCGTGTGTGATAGTGAGGCTACGGCAGGAGTAGCTGTGGACATGGAGGCTGCATTAGATGCTTTGGCAGCTGAGGTGGACTGTAAAGCACTACAAGCCTGGCTGGCAGAGGACTCGGAGGATGAGTATGGCCTGGTTAGCCAATCCTGCAAATCCTCTGTATGTTGCTGCTGCTCAAGACGGCCAGCACCAGTTAGAAAGGACAAGCGTGCCCCTGCAGAGGATGCACCACGTCCACGACGACCAGAGGCACAGCCTCCCGACATAGAGGCTGCTTGCCCTTTTATCTGTGTCTGGGAGCGTCTGCCTGTCCTCTTTGGTCTGACATGGTGAGTGATATATAGATTAAAGATATGCAGAACTCTGATTCAACTGTGTTATCTAGATTAAAGATTTCCAGAACTCTGGTATAACTCTGTGAGACACCCTGATAGCTGGCAGCCAGTGACAAGACACAGATTACAATTCCCACAAACCTCCTATAAATCAGTGAGACCCCCTGATGGGTGGCAGTGATAAAACACAGATTACAGTTCCCAGGAACCTCCTATAAATCAGTGAGACCCCCTGATGGGTGGCAGTGACAAGACACAGATTACAACAATTCCCAGATATCTTGTAGAAGTGAGACCCCCCCCAATAGCTGCTGGCACTGAGAAGACACACTAACAGAACAATCTCCTCTCAAAAAAACACGTGCTGGGGGCTGTGTGAAGCCTTATATAGTGTGCTGTGGGACTTAGCTCTGTGAGCCCATGATTGGGCAAAATTTGCCCAATCAGGACTCTGAGCCATGATTGGCATAGTCTTGCACCTGACCTCTGGTCAGGTGCAAGGCTGTAGCCAATTACAAGCTTCAGGCCAGTGGAAAAGTGCATTGTGGTGCATTGTGTGCGAACTCGAACTGAACACGAGGAAATGTTCGGGGTTCGCGAATAGCCGAACGGCCGATGTTCAATGCGAACTCCAAACGGATCGAACTGAACAGTTCATCCCTAATGCTGATGTCCCTCTCTGGCACATAGGTCTGTTGTAAGTTAGTGACGATCATTTGATACACGTCCTAAGTTTTCTGCAGTTTTGGGGAAGGATGTGTGGTGTAAAATTCCTTGTTGTTTACAAAGTGCAGGATTCTCATAATCGGGGTAAACCAGTAGTCTGGCATCACCGTGACAAGCAATTTATTAGTTGTCCAGTACCACTTCTGCATCAGTTTACCCACCACTCTTAGACTCTGCCCTCTCCAGCAGTGCTTCTTTTTCATTTTACCTGTAGCTGTTCGGGAGGGAAAGAGGTCCAAAAGACCCCCTCCTCCCTTTCAAGTTCTGCCCTGCAGGCGTCGGGGGCACCTGCAAATGAGGCATCATACCCGGCGATAATGTTATCACGGCCAGAGAGGTGAGAATAGGGAGGGAGGAGGGTCTAAAGGACCAGATGTACAGTTGTGTTCAAAATTATTCAACCCCCAATGCTGTAAAGGGTTTTAGGGAATTTAGTGTACATTTGTAATTGTATTCAGAATGAAATCCTACAAGGACTTTTTAAAGAACCATATGCAACTAAAATGACATCAATTGGTTTTGTAATACAGTAGTAAATGTTTCTTTTGTGAATTCTTCATTGACACAATTATTCAACCCCTTAAAGACCACCACTCTGAAGAACAGAGGTTCATTCAAGTGTTTTCAATCAGGTATTGAAAACACCTATGGATGTCACGGAGCAGCAATAAAGCATAATAAGCACCAATTAGGCAGCTTTAAAATGACTGTGATACTCAGCTCCTTCTAGACATTTACTGGTGTGGTTACAAACATGCTGAAGTCAAGAGAATGGTCCAGGAAGACAAGAGAAGAGGTGATTACTCTTCACAGGAAGGGCAATGGCTATAAGAAGATTGCAAAGATGTTAAACATACCAAGAGAGACCATAGGAAACATCATTCACAAATTCAAGGCAAAGGGCACTGTTGAAACGCTACCTGGTCGTGGCAGAAAGAAGATGCTGACTTCGACTGCTGTGCGCTACCTGAAGCGTAGAGTGGAGAAAAGTCTCCGTGTGACTGCTGAGGAACTGAGAAAATATTTGTCAGATGTGGGTACTGAAGTTTCAGCTCAGAAAATACAGCGCACACTGCGTAATGAAGGCCTCCATGCCAGAACTCCCAGGCGCACCCCCTTGCTGTCTCCAAAGAATAAGAAGAGTCGACTGCAGTATGCCAAAAGTCATGTGGACAAACCACAGATGTTTTGGAATAGTGTTCTGTGGACTGATGAAACAAAATTAGAACTGTCTGGGCCCATGGATCAACGCTATGTTTGGAGGAGGAAGAACAAGGCCTATGAAGAAAAGAACACCTTGCCTACTGTGAAGCATGGCGGGGGGTCAATCATGCTTTGGGGCTGTTTTGCTTCTGCAGGTACAGGGAAGCTTCAGCGTGTGCAAGGTACCATGAATTCTCTTCAGTACCAGGAGATATTGGATGACAATGTGATGCAGTCCGTCACAAACCTGAGGCTTGGGAGACGTTGGACCTTTCAACAGGACAATGATCCCAAGCATACCTCCAAGTCCACTAGAGCATGGTTGCAGATTAAAGGCTGGAACATTTTGGAGTGGCCATCGCAGTCACCTGACTTAAATCCGATTGAGAACCTCTGGTGGGACTTAAAGAAAGCAGTTGCAGTGTGCAAGCCTAAGAATGTGACTGAACTGGAGGCTTTTGCCCATGACGAATGGGCGAAGATACCCGTAGATCGCTGCAAGACACTTGTGTCAAGCTATGCTTCACGTTTAAAAGCTGTTATAACTGTAAAAGGATGTTGTACTAAGTACGAAGATTGAATGTCACTTGGGGGTTGAATAAAACTGATAATGATGTGAGCACAGAAAAGACATTTGTGGTTATTTCATTATAAATGTTATGTTATATTTGTCTGAGCTACACGTGCCTCTTTGATTTAATTGTAAGCAAGATGACTGAATGATCAAAATCAATGTCAAACTGGCCAAAACACTCAATTTCAGTGGGGGTTGAATAATTTTGAACACAACTGTACATAGTACATCCTTGATCACGAAGGAGAATTTTCCCCAGGACATACTATGTACATCAGTCGTCCTTATGGGGTTAATTCAGTAGTAGCAATTTCCACAAACCCCATTGAGCTTTGCATATTTTGAAATACAGCAAGAAAAGCATGGGAAGTTTGTATTGTGCAAACTTAAAACCTATGTGGCATATGTTAATTATTAATATATGTACCGTATTTTCTGGAGTAGAAGACGACCGGGTGTATAAGACGACCCCCTAATTTTCCAGTTAAAAAATTGGTTTTGGGCTATACTCGTCATATTGTATTGTATATCCCGCGTATCAGACGATCCCCAACTTTTGGGGGATGTTTTTAAGTATAAAAAGTAGTCTTATACACCAGAAAATACTGTATGTATCAGAAAAGATTACTAGGTTGTCAGATTTATGGGAATGCATAACATCTATATGTTAATGGATGGCACATGACAGTGCTTCCCTGCAGTATGAGGAATCCATATGTTGCAGAAAAAAAATTCAGTTTACTAATTTGATTTTACTCGAGTCATAAAGTCTATTTACTAATGGGAGATACATGAAACTGCTCAACTGAAATATGTAGAATTCATCTCTCCTGAAAAAAACATGACTGACCTGGCAACCTTAACTCTATGCCTAAATATTTTGCTGCATGATTCCATTAAAACTAATTGTTGGATGTGGTTATAGTCAGTGGCGTAGCGTGGGGGGGCCAAAGGGGCGGTGGCCCTGGGCGCGTTTTTTTTAGGGGCGCAAATTTCAAATTTGCGCCCCTAATATTTCCCAGCCAGCCGATCAGCCGCACTGCCAAATACAGAAGGGAGAAGGAGAATCCGGAAAGGAGTGCGTAGTGTCGCGTGACGCAGGGCGCCAGCGCCACGCTTCTCATGTGGGCGGGAGCGCCGGGAGAGAGCAGGAGGCACATGGCAGCCAGAGGGACCAGTGCCGTGCCGTCACTGTCTGTGAGGCTCAACTGAGCTGTCGACACAGGCAGAGAGGAGACAACGAGGAGGAGTCCGTGTTACTGTCAGGAGCTGGTCGGTGAGGTCCATCATCCCTGTTGTGTGTCCATTCCCCAAGCCCAGCCAAGGTACGGTACCTGCTGCTGGCTGCTCCCTGTGAGTGAGAGTGTGACAGAGGCAGGCTCAGCCTGTGTATTGTAAATGCTGCTGTGCGCTGCCGGTGCCGTCCATTCCCCAAGGCCCAAGCCCAGCCAAGGGCCTATATACTGGTGGTATCTGCAAGGGCGGACTGACCAGTCGGGCACCTCGGCCGAGGGCCTGGGTCTAGCTGACGTCTGAATTAACACAAGCCGTCAAACACAAAAGCAAATCCGCCCATAATACATCCCCCGGGATATAGGGACTGCCTCGGCTCCGTTGTTGGTGAAGTGCGTGGAGACAGACGTGGGCAGGAGCATATGCTCGTTATGAGTCCTAAAACCACAGCTGAGCTGACTGTGTCCACTGAGAGAGCCTTTTAGGGCTGGAGCGTACCACCTGGCAGCTCAGGCCAGGGGAGCAACAGTCTGCTGAGAGCCACACATAAAAAAAAGTTGTACAGTGTTTGCATACTGTATAAATTCACCTGAAATTTGCATTGCTCAGTTGATTAAAAATGCAAGATACAAATTAAAAAGTTCTGTGTTAAAAGTCCAAAAACTTAATAGAGAACGATGAACTTGCGTGGGAGAATAGACCTTGTACCTGCGAGTCTTAGGGGAGTCATATTATCCATGTCTTTAGAGGAGGATTCCACAGAGCCGCATGCAAAGCCAAAGAACTCCGAATCCTTGTTGCTAGATTCAAATAATTTCAATAGACTAGTCTGTTCTGAGCAATGCATGAACCTGCTTTCTGTATAACAGATACCTTGTAGTATGTAGGGGTGCAAGGCTGACGCTCTGATCCTTAAACAAAGTGTGGACTGTACCAATTCTGTGTACTGAATTTCCCGGCGACCATGTGACGAAACGTGTCTCCCTCCATGTCTGCATGACAGCGAGAGGAGAGGGGGGGGGATCTGAGCTGCACAAGGAAGTGCAACAGGACCAGAGGAGACAGAGGCTGGAGCCTCCGTGCAGGGACACCCGGGAGGTTTGTAATGGGCCCCTGGGAGTCTGATCCTTCCTCCCAAGTGTATAACAGAGCCAGACCCTCTGCTCCTTTTAGATTGTAAGCTCCTGTGAGCTGGGCCTCTGCTCCTTTTAGATTGTAAAACCCCTTATTTCAGGTCAGTGCGCCTCCTGAGACTAGACTCTGGATTCACCCCTGTGCGTGACGTCCCATCACGTGACTGCTGACGGCGCCATTGTGCGCCGCCTACACGGGACAAGAGAATTTCTGCTCTAGGGAGCTGGTTTATAGAAGCGTTTATAGTCAAGAGTTGACTAGAGTGATTTTTTGTTTTCCCCCTCGCTCCTGGGATCGACATTATGTCCCTGAAAATCAACTAGTTTGTTATATTAATATATAGAAATTTGCCAGACACGCTATATATAATGCCTGGGCAGCCCAGAAGGCGTCTGTTGCCTGCGACTCCAGTGGCAGCCAGCCTTATTTGCTGCCACAGCCAACCTGAGTGAACCACACACAATTTGAATAAACATTAAGGTGATCCAACTTAGGCTATGAAATATTTGAGTAAAATGGATGGGCCAGGGGGGACACTTTGGTGTTAAAGGAACACGCCACTGAAAAAAAATGGAGGTCCCATTTGCATGTATTTTTTATTTGCCTTTTATTTTTCCCAATTTTACTCACCATTTTCTCTGTCACGTGCGAGGCTTTTCTGCACAGTTTGCATTACTGCCGCAAATTACGCAACAGGACCTGGTTTGTGTATTTATGACTTGTATTGCACTTGTTTTGGTCAATATTTTATATTGCATTTGACTTGTTTATAACATATTGCATTTTTGTTTGATCTGCAAAACGTAGAGTTGAGGCTGCAAAAGCGCTTTGGGTGGGAAAGAGGTGGGTCATTGGAGAAGTCGAGGGGGGGGGCTTGCTTTATGTGGTCCAGGGGCCCTGAGTCCACCCCTGGGTATCTGATTTTGTTGGCAGCTCCTGTGACTGTCCCATACATTATCAATCTGCTATTTAGTTAACTTCTGGCTGCTCCCTGTGAGTGTGACAGAGGCAGGCTCGGCCTGTCTATTGTATGTAAATGTATATTGCTTTGCCAAGATAAGATCACAAGGATAGAAATGGGGCCTAATTGTTCAGCCAAACGCCCTGGGGCATTGCTAATCTTGTTCTGCACTGTCTGTAGACCAATGTTAATTTAAAAAAAGCAGTTTAACTAATTCAGTGTCCCCATCTTTACAAAAGCATTGTCATTCCAATTCCATTCTTCTCTCTTCTAGAATCAAGGCATGCTAACATGTCCACAGGTTGGGGGGGGCGCACAATTCTTGGCTGGCCCCGGGCGCTGACAACCCACGCTACGCCACTGGTTATAGTCTAATATGTAGACCCTCCAACATCCCTTTTCGAAACATGATCTATTGCATTCTGATATGCTAGAGTACTCTGTATATGATAACATCCCAAACCAACCCCACACACGCATCATAATACTTGCTATCAGGGCCGGATTTACAACTAGTCATTTGCCTTGCTCTGTAAAAAAAGTTTATATATATAATATATATATAATTATTTTTAAACAATCATTTAGACCACTGTATCTCTGGAGTCTCAAGGGCTAAAGGGACATGTGAGGTATCATTGGAAAGTCCAGATTCTGACCTTTTCAGTGATACCAAAAATAACTAGGTTAGGTTTATGTAAAAATAATATAATATTTTTCTCTTTTTTTTCCTAACGCAGCACTATTATTCAGTTTACAATTATAAATTGAACAGTGATACTGCACTAATTCACCTTCTAATATCACACACTGCCAGCAAGTGTGGAGCGGATGATGCAATGCATTGTTTCCTCGACAACCTAGACCGTGTGGCATTGCAGTGAGGAGAGACAGGGGGACTTTGGAACTTTGCATCTCTGAATTGTAAACCACACAAGGTCAATTGAGGTGTCATTGGAAAGATGAGAGTCTGGTCTTTACAATGTTGCCAGACAGGACCGTATAATGTGTAATAATAAATTATTGGAAAAAGTAAAAGGTAAAATAATTTTTTTCTCAGTTCTATGACAGAGGCAATATATGCTATTATATATAAAACAAACAATGCCACTGCACTAACTCAACAAAGGCAACAGATTCGGCCATGCTTGCTATGCACCACAAAGGACCTCCCTGAAACTCCAACCACAAGCAGGGTTAAAATAATCTAAACTAAAAAACATAAATGCAGTAGTATAATTCTATATAAATAATTTGAAAGGTCGTTAACCCTTCTTGTTGTCCTCTAGGGCAAACACTAATCTTAAATCTAATTAAATCTAAATCTAATTAAAAATGAGTGCGAATTAAATTTTATATTTATTTTTTCATTGTATGTCAATGCATTATTGTGTATACACATTTTTGATAGTGAAAGGGTTCAGGCTAGGGTCAGACGAGCGTGATTTCTACGGACTGTACGTCCGTGCAGTACGGACATCGTCAGTACGGAAGACGCAGTAGTGGTCACACAGTCCGTTTTTTCACTGAAGTTATTTTTGACGGATGTAGGAGGGAAAAATAAATTAAAATGCAAAACCATTTTGTCCGTGAAAAATGCTGGACGTATAAATGCAGTCGACAAGAGAAAAAAGAACAGCGCTAGTCCAGTGCCCCACTATTGCGGGAGGTAAAAAAGGGGGGGTACACCACAGGTAAGTGCACTCCAAAAATATTGTGAAAACAATAAAACGCAGTAATGACCTGTGAGACACTTCAGTCCAATGGACATAGATGATGATGAACAGGCATGAAAAAACTACAAAAGGAAAGAAAATACGCATATGGTGCAGTATGTCAATGCACAGGTGTAAGGTGGATACGTGAAATGGTGGAACTCACATGTGCTGGAGCCTGTACAATTAAGGCTCACTATGATCACAGTGGGTCCCTTCAGGGATGACCCCGTCCCGTCTTCATGCAGCTCCAGACGTTATTCACATGGGCCATACATGGAACGAAGCAGACACATACCATAGTGCAACATAGCAAGCTAAAAGATAGTACAAGCCAGGTGGTCGCAACACTTACGTGGTGGAGAGCCTGTGTGGAGTCACTGGCTCAGTACAAGCGCCTGGGTGTAAAAAGGGATACACCAAATCCTCTTCGTAAGGTAGAAGTGAAAGAAAATCTCACCACCAGAAGATAAAAAACGATTTAATAAAACAATAAAATAAACAGATACATCCAAAACGCGTTTCGCCGCTAACGCAGCTTCATCAGTTGGAATCAAAAAAAAAAGGAATATGGTTTACACAAATCTAACAGGCAAACATTTATAGGAACAATCATAATGATTACAAATTCACAGGTGTATCGGCAAGGCGCCCCTTCCGGTCCTCTCTGCGTTCCAGCTTGGATCATAACACTTCCGGGGTTCTCTTCCGGAAGTGAGACAGCGTAGCTTCCTACGTGAGGACGGACGCATGCGCCGTAGTGCCCGATCGCCGATCATTCTCCTCTCGCACGCAGAATCTTTAATGCAGACGCCACCTTTGGGGAGGAGGTCTATAGTCTTCACATTAAGTCGACCGGGCTGCACATCTGCCCCGCAGGTCAAGTTCTCATAATAGACACATATTCAATAAAGGTATACATGTCTCCATGAGAGGCAGGTTCCATATGTAGAAAAGGAAACATATAAAAAACAACATGTAAAAGCAGATGATGATGGATGGGTAAATAATGCAAACAGAGAAAAAGAAAAAATATACACATGTACCATAAAGTACCAACATGCAGGACACAAGTACAAAATAGGGGAACAATATGGATAAATCAGACATAAAAGTACTATATAGAGCAAATGAACCCAGCTCCATAGAATACCAAAATTGGTCAATGGGGATCACAGCCAGGACACTATAGTGAAACATATTTTATAAAAATATTATAAAAATAAAAATGAATATAAAAAAGATAACTCATAAGAAGTGACGAATTTCAAAGTCACTGTTCAGGCCAGCAGGAATCAGAGTACCGCAGTCAAAAATGAACCTCATTTCTTCCTTAGCCAAGATGAGGTCCAAATCACCCCCCCTCCAACTCCTCTTAACTTTTTTAAGAATGCAGAACTCTAATCCCGCTGGATCACATGCATGCACTTCCTTAAAGTGTAAAGATAGACTATGCAGCTCATGCCCCTTTCTTATGTTACGAAGATGCTCCCCTATTCTAACAGATAGGGATCTGGACGTCCTACCAATATAGTTAAGTCCACATGGACATGTGAGACAATATATGACATATTTGGAAGCACAGTTAAGTATACCCTTGATACGTATGGTCTTTCATAAAACAGCGGTAAGGAAGGAAGAGGATGGCAATGTGGATTATGTGCATACCACCTTAAAAAACAAGTCCACCTTTTACCCCAAACACATGTTATCTAAGGAAATAGCCACTTTTGAGACCATGGTTTTGAATGATTTGGGCAAATTAGAGAAGAAATGTAGCCGTATGGGCAGTTACCTAACGAGACTGGAAAAGGAGGCGTTGAAAGATCTACGAGAGGATGAACAAGTTATCGTAAAACCAGCGGACAAAGGGGGGGGGGTTGTCATCTTATCCAAGCAACAGTATGTGGTAGAAGCTGATAGAATCTTGAGTGATCAGGACACTTATGAACTGTTGAAAGGAGATCCTACGGAAAAAGTCACTAATATAGTTGAGAGATTTCTAATAAAGGGGAGGGATGAAGGTGTCCTCAATGAACGGGAATTTGAATATCTTAAGGTTTCCCATCCACGTATTCCAGTCTTTTACTGGCTCCCCAAGCTTCATAAAAGTGTCACCTGCCCCCCGGGCAGACCTATTATAGCAGGTATTGATGGGGTCTCCAGTAGAATATCTGAGTACCTCGATCACCTGCTACAACCTATTGTGGCTTTGGGACCTTCCCATCTCAAGGATAGTATAGGTGTCCTTCAAGAATTGGAGCAGTTAGAATGGCAACCGGGATATTGGCTTGTAACAGGAGATGTGGAGTCCTTGTATACTATAATTCCTCACCATAAGGGATGTGAGGCGGTTACCCATTTCCTTGAGGGGTCAGGAAACTTCTCCCAGAAACAAATTGATTATACGGTGGAGGGCATTTTGATGGTCCTTGAGAACAATTTTTTCTCGTTTGATGGTAAATTTTTCATGCAGAAGAGAGGCACGGCTATGGGGGCGAGGTTCGCGCCCAGCTATGCGAACCTGTTTATGGCCCACTGGGAATCCCAGTGGGTCCATGGATCGCATGACTGGGCGCCTGACCTCGTCCTCTATAGGAGGTACATCGACGATGTCCTCTTTATATGGAGGGGTACGGAGGATGGCCTTAAATCATTTATGGACCATCTGAACGCTAATGATTGGGGCATCAATTTGACATTCAATTGGAGTACTACCACGATTAATTTTCTAGATTTAGAGATATATGTTAGGGAAGGGCTTTTGCATACACGTACTTTCTTTAAACCCACTGATGTCAATAGTTTCATTCCCCTCAATAGTGGGCACTTACCATGTTGGCTTGAGGGAATCCCCCGAGGGCAAATACTGAGAATGAAACGCAATTGTACTGATTCAAGAGAATATCAGCAGCAGGCAGATAAGCTGACCGATGCTTTTGTCGAAAAGGGTTATGATAGGGACACCGTTTCAAACATTGTGGAGGAAGTTAAGTCTATCGATAGGTGTACCCTTATTGAATATCGAGCACGTAAAGATCCTGCATCCCATGACTCCGCTGCGGTCCCTTTTATCTTTGACTATAGTGTAGGCAATAGGGGTATTAGAAATATAGTTCGCCAATATTGGGAGATCCTTAGGCAGGACCCTATTCTACGAGACATCATCCCCGACAAACCCCGCTTCATCTGTAGGGGGGCAAAAAACATCAAGGATATTGTAGTTAATAGTGCCTATGTGAGTAGAAGGGATAGAGGAGCTCGTATTTCGGGGTCCAGGATGGATTCTGTAAGTGCGGGAAATGTTTGGGTTGTAAGAACTTTTGTAAAATTAAAAGATTTCATGATATGACTATAGGTGGCAAGACCATACATATCAAGGGTATACTTAACTGTGCTTCCAAATATGTCATATATTGTCTCACATGTCCATGTGGACTTAACTATATTGGTAGGACGTCCAGATCCCTATCTGTTAGAATAGGGGAGCATCTTCGTAACATAAGAAAGGGGCATGAGCTGCATAGTCTATCTTTACACTTTAAGGAAATGCATGCATGTGATCCAGCGGGATTAGAGTTCTGCATTCTTAAAAAAGTTAAGAGGAGTTGGAGGGGGGGTGATTTGGACCTCATCTTGGCTAAGGAAGAAATGAGGTTCATTTTTGACTGCGGTACTCTGATTCCTGCTGGCCTGAACAGTGACTTTGAAATTCGTCACTTCTTATGAGTTATCTTTTTTATATTCATTTTTATTTTTATAATATTTTTATAAAATATGTTTCACTATAGTGTCCTGGCTGTGATCCCCATTGACCAATTTTGGTATTCTATGGAGCTGGGTTCATTTGCTCTATATAGTACTTTTATGTCTGATTTATCCATATTGTTCCCCTATTTTGTACTTGTGTCCTGCATGTTGGTACTTTATGGTACATGTGTATATTTTTTTATTTTTCTCTGTTTGCATTATTTACCCATCCATCATCATCTGCTTTTACATGTTGTTTTTTATATGTTTCCTTTTCTACATATGGAACCTGCCTCTCATGGAGACATGTATGCCTTTATTGAATATGTGTCTATTATGAGAACTTGACCTGCGGGGCAGATGTGCAGCCCGGTCGACTTAATGTGAAGACTATAGACCTCCTCCCCAAAGGTGGCGTCTGCATTAAAGATTCTGCGTGCGAGAGGAGAATGATCGGCGATCGGGCACTACGGCGCATGCGCCCGTCCTCACGTAGGAAGCTACGCTGTCTCACTTCCGGAAGAGAACCCCGGAAGTGTTATGATCCAAGCTGGAACGCAGAGAGGACCGGAAGGGGCGCCTTGCCGATACACCTGTGAATTTGTAATCTTTATGATTGTTCCTATAAATGTTTGCCTGTTAGATTTGTGTATTCCTTTTTTTTTTTATTCCAACTGATGAAGCTGCGTTAGCGGCGATACGCGTTTTGGATGTATCTGTTTATTTTATTGTTTTATTAAATCATTTTTTATCTTCTGGTGGTGAGATTTTCTTTCACTTCTACCTTACGAAGAGGGTTTGGTGTATCCCTTTTTACACCCAGGCGCTTGTACTGAGCCAGTGACTCCACACAGGCTCTCCACCACGTAAGTGTTGCGACCACCTGGCTTGTACTATCTTTTAGCTTGCTATGTTGCACTATGGTATGTGTCTGCTTCGTTCCATGTATGGCCCATGTGAATAACGTCTGGAGCTGCATGAAGACGGGACGGGGTCATCCCTGAAGGGACCCACTGCGATCATAGTGAGCCTTAATTGTACAGGCTCCAGCACATGTGAGTTCCACCATTTCACGTATCCACCTTACACCTGTGCATTGACATACTGCACCATATGCGTATTTTCTTTCCTTTTTTAGTTTTTTCATGCCAGTTCATCATCATCTATGTCCATTGGACTGAAGTGTCTCACAGGTCATTACTGCGTTTTATTGTTTTCACAATATTTTTGGAGTGCACTTACCTGTGGTGTACCCCCCCCTTTTTTACCTCCCGCAATAGTGGGGCACTGGACTAGCGCTGTTCTTTTTTCTCTTGTCTACGTGTATCTTTTTGGGTTGTTTGGGAAAGACCCTTTAGAACTTAGCTGCTGTTCTGCTTCATTTTTGTGTTACTTCTTCCCCTCCACCTACTGCCACTCCAGCGCCCCCTTCTCTTGTATTTGTCGTATAAATGCAGTCCGTCTGACCACGTTCCATCACTCACACACAAAGCTATGCAGACGTTGCGGGCGCAGCGCACTTTGTGCGGCCGTTCTAGGGGTTGTACATTCTTGCCTGCCTTGCGTCCGTGGGCCCCGGCCGTTGTGCGTCCGCAGTTCAGTGCGGACGTACTTCGTGTAACGGACTCCGATGGGCTTCCTGTCATGCTATCACGGACGTACTTTTAGGCGCAATCACGGACGTGAACACTACGCTCGTCTGACCCCAGCCTCATGACTTGATTAATTAATCCTTTTTTTTCCCCACAGCTTTTTGTTAAGAAAATATAATCATAATATTTGAAACATTGGATGTGTTTACATACAGGGCAAAGTAGCAGTTTTAAATAAAGATTGCTATTCTCAAATAGATAAAATAATGTAAATTGTCTAACTTTTTTCTTTATTCATTTATCCTTGGAATTCTGTTGAAATTAAAGTTTCGAAGATCTAGATAGTGTCCCTTTATAGAGAAATTAATTTTGTGTCAAATACAGTAAATGTGATAAAGACAGGTAAATACAGGAAATTATAACCCCTGGATTTTATCCATGTACAGTAGTGACTGACCAGAGATCTCCATGTATTCTGCCCTCTCCCAGGCTGTTGTAATGCAGCAGTTAAGTTTGTTGAACTTTTTGTTACAGTACAGGTGAGGCTGCACATTGTAGCTGCTTTATAGTATTATTGGGCAACAGTGAGATTTCAGAGAATGTCTTTTTGAGAGAGAACACTAATCTTGCATTAAAAAGGTCAAACTTGCAATTGGTCTGAACTAAATCGCAGAAAACGAATTGCTACGTTGTAAAGTTTAAACAGTCAAGTTTGTGATGGCTGAAACTTCAATACTTAGTTACATAGTTATATAGGCTGAAAAAAGACATGCGTCCATCGGGTTCAGCCTCTCCCACATAACCTACTGCTGTTGATCCAAAAGAAGGCAAAAAACCCAGTCTGAAGCGCTCGCCAATATGCAACATACTGGGAAAAAAATTCCTTCTTGACCCCAGAATGGCAGTCAGATTTCTCCTTGGATCAAGAAGCTTTTACCCACATATTAAATATTATAACCCTTAATATTCTGTGTCTGCAGGAAGTCATCCAGTCGTTTTTTAAAAGTCTGTACAGACTCTGACCCAACCACCTCAACAGGCAGAGAATTCCACAGCTTTATTGATCTCACCGTAAAATAACCCTTCCTATGCTTTAAGCTAAATTTTCTTTCTTCCAGTCTAAATGGATGACCCCGTGTCCTGTGTATAGTCCTGTTAATGAATAGGTTATCAGACAATGGTTGATAATGGCCCCGTATATATTTATATAAGGTTATCAGATCCCCTCTAAGGCGCCTTTTCTCTAAACTAAACAGGTTTAAGCTTGTTAGTCTTTCCTCATAACTTAACCCTTCCATCCCCCTTATTAATTTAGTTGCCCGTCTCTGCACTTTTTCTAACGATATAATATCTTTTTTTAAGACAGGTGCCCAAAATTGCACGGCATATTCAAGGTGCGGCCTGACCATTGATTTATACAGAGGCAAAATTATGTTTTCATCCCGTGAGTGAACTCCCCTTTTAATGCATGCCAGTACTTTGCTGGCCTTGGCGGCTGCTGTTTGACATTGCACATTGTTACTTAGTTTGAAGTCTATGATTATTCCCAAATCCTTCTCCTGCTTGGATTTCCCTAACTCCGTACCATTTAGGGTATAAATTGCTTGTGTGTTCTTCACTCCATTGAGATGCATCTGATTGGCTAAGGCAATGTTTGGCTCTTTAGTGGTCAAGCTGCTTTCTGCTACGATGTACCAACTATCTGTAAAAGTGGTCAGGGAGATACTAAAACAGGTATTACACTTGTTGGCCTGTTTCCAAGTAAATACATTTTAAGTAAAAAATAATACTGTGGATATATAATAAAATGTTAATTTTCATTAACAATAGTCAAACAGAATCAGCCTGACTTTCAACTATGTGACTTTAGAAAACACATACAGGGTTATTCAGAGAGCACCGAAATGTCACCTACATTTCAGTGCTCTCTCATTCCTAACCAAATTCCCTGACCCTGCACTGAATTCAGCATTCAAAATGCTGCAAAACCGCTGAAATCATTGGATCCGATAATTTTGGGGGGGGGGTCCTGGTGGCTTATCTGATCAGATCCAATCCGATAAGCCCCCCAAACCCAAACGCATCCACAAAAAGCCAACGATCTGCCGAACACAGCGCTGACCAGCTGCCTGAAAAAGCCGGCGAACGGGGTTAAAAATATAAAACTATTGAAACATTCAAAATTTAAAAGCTGTGTGGAAAAAAACTGGACGAAAATGTCTGGAATTAACATAGAAGGTCCTATGAATAATAATAATAAGGTCTGTTACAAAACATAAAAGCTATTTAAAAAAATAAAATATTTTTACGAAAAAAAAAAAAGACTTTTTGCTGCAGATTAAAAAAATTGACGGTTTAATAGATATTTAATTGGGAATATTTTTACCATTGAAACCTATAGGATTTGCCTGATTAAACCTGCCGAATTAAGGGCATTTCACTGACATTTCTCTGCTGTTCAGTGTTGAATAACCTCTGAATAGGTTAACCCTTGCTTCTCTATGGGGATTTCACTACTGAACAGGCACTGTATTTTGCTGGTATTCGCCTTAATTTGGTGTACTGCCTGCTTTCTGAATAGTCGAATAACCCCGAAATTGCAACATATGGGGAAATTTTCTGTTCGGTGCAATATCCCTGAATAACCCCTATAGAAAGGGGAGTCAGATTAGCTTGACAAGTACACTATATTGCCAAAAGTATTCACTCACCCATCCAAATAATCTGAATCAGGTGGTCCAATCACTTACATGGCCACAGGTGTATAAAATCAAGCACCTAGGCATGCAGACTGTTTTTTACAAACATTTGTGAAAGAATAGGTCGCTCTCAGGAGCTCAGTGAATTCCAGCGTGGAACTGTGATAGGATGCCACCTGTGCAGCAAATCCAGTCGGGAAATTTCCTCGCTCCTAAATATTCCAGTCAACTGTCAGCTGCTCAGCCACGAAGTGGTCGGCCACGTAAACTTACGGAGCGGGGTCAGCGGATGCATTCTGCAGAGTCAATCGCTACAGACCTCCAAACTTCATGTGGCCTTCAGATTAGCTCAAGAACAGTGCGCATAGAGCTTCATGGAATGGGTTTCCATGGCTGAGCAGCTGCATCCAAGGCATACATCACCAAGTGCAATGCAAAGTGTCGGATACAGTGGTGTAAAGCACGCCATCACTGGACTCTAGAGCAGTGGAGACGCGTTCTCTGGAGTGAGGAATTGTGCTTCTCCATCTGGCAATCTGATGGACGAGTCTGGGTTTGGCCGTTGCCAGGAGAACGGTACTTTTCTGACTACATTGTGCCAAGTGTAAAGTTTGGTGGAGGGGGGGGGATTATGGTGTGGGGTTGTTTTTCAGGAGCTGGGCTTGGCCCCTTAGTTCCAGTGAAATGAACTCTGAATGCTTCAGCATATCAAGACATTTTGGAGAATTCCATGCTCCCAACTTTGTGGGAACAGTTTGGAGCTGGCCCCTTCCTCTTCCAACATGACTGTGCACCAGTGCACAAAGCAAGGTCCATAAAGACCTAGGGGCATATTACATACTTGGTGCTAATTTAACCAGCACTGTTGTAAACTTCCCAGAGCCATTATAGCCTATGGAGGTTTTATGTTTACAACAGCTCTGGTTAAGTTAGCACCAAGTATGTAATATGGCCCATAGATGGCCGAGTCTGGTGTGGATGAACTTGACTGGCCTGCACAGAGTCCTGACCTCAACCCGATAGAACACCTTTGGGATGAATTAGAGTGGAGACTGAGAGCCAGGCCTTCTCGTCCAACATCAGTGTGTGACCTCACAAATGCGCTACTGGAAGAATGGTCAAATTCCCATAAACACACTCCTAAACCTTATGGACAGCCTTCCCAGAAGAGTTGAAGCTGTTATAGCTGCAAAGGGTGGACCAACATCATATTGAATGAACCCTATGGATTAGGAATGGGATGTCACTTAAATTCATATGCGAGTCAAGGCAGGTGAGCCAATACTTTTGGCAATATAGTGAATGTGTCAAACACATTGATAAATAAAAACAATCAGGCCTATTCAAAGAGACGAGAGTAGGTGTCTGTGGAGGCGCTTAGTGAATACTATGGTTTTCGGGGTTGCTGCCGACAAGGTGTTGCACATAAATCTCAACCTAAATGTGCAAATGAAATATGTAGAAAAGTTGGAGTCCTAGTGGCGCAATGAATACTTCCCAGAATGGAAAATTCTAATTTGGTGGTAATGCTAGAGGTTTAGATATGGGTCAATTGTCATCGAGTGTTTAACAGAGGAGGATGCTGAAATGGATCAATGTTCCGCTGGTGGTTGTACAAATAACAATCTTGTGCAAAATCGCAATTAAGTGCCAATAAAATACAGCGGCATTAGTGATATCCTCTTGTATCATACGTGTGAGTCCATCTCACAATTCGGGGTGTATAAAAAACATGTGCAGAAATGCATATAAAGTGCAAAATCACAACATTAAAGTGCAAATTCGATATGACAACAATAGTGCTATCTCCTTTTATCATATGTGTGAATCCATCTCACAATACAAGTGTATAATAGACCGTAAGTGCAAAATGCATAGAAAGTGCATATGCTCGTATTGCTTATCTATTTGTAAAGTGCAAACAGAAAAAGTGTTGATGTGAGTTCTAAGGAGTCCGTAAAAAATGTCCAGTGATATTTGCCAGTCTCTAAATAGTCTATAGCCACAAAAAATGCATCTGCGAAAAAATACTCAATTGGTAAATGAACCAAATCCAGAGCTATTGGTCGCCGTACAGTTTATAAATCGTGGTCAGATGTCCCAGCGTTGTACTTCCTTCCCTCAATTGGTAGATTCCATTACATAGGGAAGAGAGAAGAGGGATAATAGTGCAGACTGCTAGAATTTGTTAGAGTGAGTATATATATATAATACACTCACAAATTGTAGAGCCTAATGGGTCCCGGCTCTGGGTTAGAATGCCTCACGCCAAATACAGGGTGACGTTCCCCCTTTTCCTGGAGTCTTCCAGTTGTCCTCAAATGAAACACATATGGAGAGACAATGCTCCCATAGCATAACACAGTCTATGTATCTGAATGATTACAGTTATCGTTCAACTCACCGATGTTGGAGCCTCGATTGTCTCAGGCTCAGCGTAAGGGCGAGTGGTGCTTCTCAGTCAGGTGAGCACCTAACCACTTTCTCCTGCAGTGCCTTCTCATTTCTGTCTCCAGTCCTGAGTTGACCTCCAGGTGGGGGGAAGAGTGAAGGGAGGTGGAGGGAGGGTAGAAAAAAAATGTACTGCTTCTACCTTTGGACTGCCACCTTCAATCCAGAAGGATAGGATGGCAGGATCTCGTCAGAATAAATAAAAAAAGATGAGAACTGGGTAAAAAAAATAGCAAAAAATGTTTATTCCATAAATTAGGGAGGGGGTTACTGTAACGCGTTTCGGCACTTCGCCTGTGCCTTTTTCAAACAGTATGACGTGTGGGGTAACTCAATTCAAAGAGAGGTGAAAATCAGAACTGGCAGGAGAAGAGAACAATCTAGACCAAATAGCCGATTTGGAAAGTGAGATAAATGGGAGAATTTTTCTGGTTCGGCTACTTTGACCTAGAATTTTCACGTCTCCAGTCATTCTCCTGAGTTTCACCTTTCTTTGAATAGACCTGCACAGTTAACAACAAAAATTAAAAATAAAATTATACATAGCCTTTTTAGCGACATTGTAACTTATTTTTCTTCTAGAACAAAAACATTTGTCTTGCGTCAGTCCATTGCAATGTGCCCCAGGGAAATATATGAAAGAAAGCTACTTAAATCAATCAATGGTATGATACGTGTGCTATATGTCTAAAATGAAACACATTTTTAGAAATTGCAACATGAAAGTCCGAAGACTTCCTGCGGAGTCTGAAATAAACTCTCTGCTGGACACAAAATACATATAAAGGAATATGATCAATGAAGTTTCATGGCATAAATATATATTTCTAAAGTCATGGTGATTTAGGCAGGCAGCATTGTACATCTTTAACAAGGTTTTCAATGAAGAGTTTTCTTTGCCTTTTGAATTTACTTCTTAGTGTTGTTACTTCATTTAAAGAAAATTGAAATAAAGTTTTTTTTATCTCAAACTCTCTTTTCTGCTCTTTCTAAATAAATATTCTTATCTTGCCGAACTCGTCAGAAGACAGGAACCACGCAATACTATTCTCCCTGTTTTTTTTTTGTTTTATTCAAATTATCCACCCTTTCCTTATACATTTGAGCAGGGTAGGCCTGTTGAATACAGTATCGGAAATATTATGGGCCGCGTCTCCGCTTTCGCTGAATTGCTTGCAATTGTCAGGTTGGTTTGACCTTAGTGGTGAATGAGAATTCTCAGTCTGATTGTTTACTAGACCACATGATATCTGTCACTTTCCTCGTACATAAATTCAGTGTCGCTTCACTATTTGCTTAAATTTGCATTTTAAAATAAAATGTATTTCATGCTTTGCTTTTAAGTGATGAAAAGTATCCTTTCATTGAATTTTCTTGGATTTTTCTTCATCCACTGTCTTTTAAAAGCATCGGACAGCATGATGCCTTCACCACTATGCTTCCTACAAGAGATCCCGTGGGTTGTATTCTGGCATTGTTCATTTTAATCAGTATGTTACCCTTTGTGTTTTGAATAACAATTTCTGGGGGATGGGGGGGGGGTGAAATAAAGCAAGAAAAAAAAAACCAATCTTTGCATGCAATGCATGTGTACCTGGTAGCTAGTGATGGGCCAAACACCCCCGTGTTCGGTTCACATTTGAACACGAACACAATGCAAGTCAATGGGGCTCGAACGTTCGAAAATTAAGGTCCCCTCTAAGAGGGCATCTATGCAAGATATTGGCCATAAAAGGTGTATGGGGGTCTGGGTAGTGCCCTGGGGGACAGGAAACAATGGGAAAAAAAATCAGTTTTTAACCCTTTCACTGCTGAGCCATTTCACAGCTGAGCTAAGTTTTTACCGCTTTTGCTCATGTTTAAACGTGATTTGAAGCAATGGGAAATGTTTTATCACCAAGAATGAGTGGGAAATGTTTGACCAACAATGAGTGGAAAATATTCCCATTTTAATTCAATATCTAAGAAACCGTTTATTATTATATTCTACAGTAAAGAGTATTTTTTGCGAACTTTCCTCAAACGTCCCGAAAAGTTCAAAGTTTGCAAATTTTTGAAAAGCCGACGTTCGAATCGGCAGCCCATTCCTACTGGTAGCGAGTGTTTGATAAAAATAAATCTGTTTCCTTCACCATCACTAACCGATTGCAGTGCATACAAGCAGCAGAAAGTCAAGAAGACAAGCTCTGCAAGGTTTGTATGGCCATTTGGGTAAATCAGCCCTGAATCAGATCACTTTTGCACCAGGGGCGGATCCAGGGGGGGCAACGGGGCAATTGCCCCCCCCCCCCCGAGATTTGGCCCGGGGGTTGAGGGACCCAGATGCCGGGCAGCGCGAGAGCGCCTGCCCGGTCTTGAACAGTCCATCCTGTGAAGTGGATGCGGCTGTGTGCGTGCGCAGCCGGTCACGTGGTCCGGCTAATCAGGTGGTACTGAGACTCTGTACCACCTGACTGGCCGGACCGCGTGACCGGCTGCGCACGCACACAGCCGCATCCACTTCACAGGACGGAATGTTCAAGACCGGGCAGGCGCTCCCGCGCTGCCCGGCATCTGGGTCCCTCAACCCCCTGCCGGAGCTGGGCCTGGGGCAACAATCCAGGTGAGAGCTGGGGCAAATCCATGTGTGACCTGGGGGCAAATCCATGTGTGACCTGGGGGCAAATCCATGAGCTGGGCAAATCCATGACCTGGGGGCAAATACATGAGCTGGGGGCAAATCCATGACCTGGGGGCAAATCCATGAGCTGGGCAAATCCATGACCTGGGGGCAAATACATGAGCTGGGCAAATCCATGAGCTGGGCAAATCCATGACCTGGGGGCAAATACATGAGCTGGGCAAATCCATGACCTGGGGGCAAATCCATGAGCTGGGCAAATCCATGACCTGGGGCAAATCCATGAGCTGGGCAAATCCTTGAGCTGGGGGCAAATCCATGTGTGAGCTGGGGGCTCTCTGCTCCTCTAGATTGTAAAATCCGGGGTGCCCTCTGCTCCTCTAGATTGTAAGCTCCTTGGTGTCCTCTGCTCCTCTAGATTGTAAGATCCTGGGTGCCCTCTGCTCCTCTAGATTGTAAGCTCCTGTGAGCCGGGCCCTCTGCTCCTCTAGATTGTAAGCTCCTGTGAGCCGGGCCCTCTGTAAATTTGAGTCGGGCTCTCTGCTAAAACACCTTATTTTCTGTAAGTGCCCCTCCCGAGACTAGTCTCTGGATCCGCCCCTGTTTTGCACATGCTCGGTCTGTCCAAACGCATTTTTCGCGTTGTCCGTGAAAAAGTGCGTTCGAACGAATGGACGTATTTTTTCACGGAATACGCGATAGCGGTCATACGATGCGCATTTTCGGCCGTGATTTTGTACGGATCATCAATAAAACACTTTTTGCGTCTGGACGTGATGTTGGCCGGACATTAGCAGCGTCTGACCTCTCCTAATCACGCACACACGCCGCTAGCGGACGCAGCGCACTCTGTACATCAGTACTAGCAGTTTGACGTTCTCGAAAAAATGCGTTCGTTTGCCACTTGCGTTGCGCGGCCGCACTTTCGTGCGGACGTTCTTCGTATGCTGCCCGGCATTGGACGTCATTTGCTGCTAGCACGGCCGTGATTAAGTGCGGCTAAACGCACATTAATACTGCGCTCGTCTGACCCTAGCCTAAGTCTCCACATTCACTTACAGTTTGGGTGTCTGAATCAGCCCAACCGTTATACACTCAGAGTTCTTATTGGCTCACAGCATCAAGAGGTGAGATTTTTCCTCAAAATGCGCTCTCCTCCCCTCTCTGAATTTCTGCTGCTGCCAATATCTGCATTTATAGGTAGATTAGGTACCAGGATAATTGATATTGGATGGGAAACACCAGGAGGTGTTCAGGGATTGTATCTAGAGTTGAGGCAGAGAAGGGATACATTTTTACATCTCTTAGGACAGGGTAGACAACCTTTCTCTGCCTGAGGGCCGGATGCAATTACTGAATGCATGGAGGGCCGCATTCACCTACAAAGCTAATAAATGATGATAATATTGTAATACCGCAACAATCACAGTAGATTTTAAATAACGTTTACTTTTTAAACTTAAGATAAATATTGTAATAATAAGAATTATAAACAAACAGAAGAAACTAAGGTTTGCTTTTTAGAATTAAAATATTTAGTAATATCAGTAATAAACATCAAACACAGAAAAACTAAGTAATGTTTGCTTTTTTTAACTTAAATTTTAACAAATTTAGCACATTACTGAGTTTTATTGCAGTGGAGCCCTGGATTCGCTCTTCCACAGCAATGACAAACAATTTAGTAAATGCCTTCCTAAATGGATATTGTGATGGGGGATTGCTACATACAGTATCTGTTTAATAGCAAGTTAAATATATGTTTAATATTCCAGTGTAATAGCGCATTAAGCAGATATTGCAATTCCACATCATAATATAAATTTAGGGAGCCCTGTACTAAAGAAATATTTAGCAATCCCTTGCCTGACCCCACACACACCCCCAAAAAAATATTTAGCCATATTCTGTTTATATTGCCCCCAGCTCACATGGGTATATATTGCCCCCAGCTCTCATGGGTATATATTGCCCCCAGCTCTCATGGGTATATATTGCCCCCAGCTCTCACCTCCGCCAGCATCTTCTCCCTAGAGGCGAGCGGCCGCTGGCAGCATGCAGCTTGGCCGCTCGCCGGGAACCACCTGACCAGCGCAGCCGAGTTCTCGCGAGAGGATCTCGTGCGCTGGTCAGGTGGTTCCCATCCCACGCGAGCGGCCAAGCTGCAAGCCAGACGCTGCTCGTAGGGATAGGAACGGCCGGCGGTGCTGCTCCCAGATTCTGGCGTGATTTTATCAGACACCTGCGAGTCGCGACAACAGGGGCAGTGGGCCATATACGGCCCGCAGGTTGCGAACCCGGTCTTAGGATATGTGCCAGATGAGTACCACTTCTAATCCCTGCAGATGCTCTCCACCTTGGAGACCACCTGCATTTCTTTCCAGTGCTGCTTTGTGTGTAAGGTCTATTCATCAGACTAAATAGCCATAATACAGATCTGGCTGGAGTGATGAGAAGAATTCCTCAGTCAGTCATGGATCATCTAAACAGCACTGATAATTTTATTTAGCTATGCTGGAGTGGAGGATGGAACTTCCCCATCGCACCCCTCTCCCATCGGAAATAGGATAAGAATGATTGGCAATAGCTGTAAATAAAGAGTAATAGAGCTGCTTGAAGGGTGACTGTGCAGTGAACGTAGAATCTTTACTAGCTGTGTGGGGTCTGAGCTTTCTTTGCATTCATCTGAAATGCCTTTCCAACCTAAGCAGATTTGAGATGGTCTTCTATAGCAGGCTGAATAAATTTTTCTTTATAGGTCACTAATTTCATGGGTGATAATTATGATATGTGATCGTAATCTTAAATGACTATACTTCAGTTGAGTTGCAATTTTATTTACATCTATAGTTGCACATTGTTGTGGCGTTTTCTGTGACTGGCTGAAGTTTGCAGCTTGGCTGGAATAAGAGAGGGTTCACATTAATGAGTGGGGCCCTAGTACTAAATTACTATAGTACTTGCAGTCCATCACTCTCGCCTTGCAGTCTATCAATTTTGCCTTGCAGTCCTCTCCTCCTGTTTCCACCCCAACCCTTCTAGATTGTAAATTCCCACGGGAATAGGGCCTTCGTTTCCTCCTGTACTGGTTTGTCAAAATGCTGTTCAAAGTATTGTAACCCTGTCTATACTGTGCCCATTGTACAGCACTGCGGAATATGCGGGCGCTTTATAAATAAAGAATAATAATTATTCACTCGCTAATGTTAATGGCTAAATTGGGCCTCTAATCCTTTAGAATACAAAAGGGAAATCTAGATCTTTGAAATCACCAATACATTTGGGATTCAAAACCGCAAAATGAACCTACACTTGTTCCTTCTTGAAATGTCATTGACAACATCTTTACTGGAGGAAAGCATGATGGTATGCAGTGAAGTCTCGTTCATAGGGATGGTTGGAGCAGCACCCTACTATTTTTTTTCCCACATTAAAACAAGTAAACTCTTTTTTTTCAGTTGGTTGACATTTAACATGTGCTTGATTGATAATATGTTCTGGCCCCTTAAGCGGCTTCCTTATTATCTGCTTAACTGCTACCAGGCAGAATTTAAAAAAAAGATAATCAGATTGTCCAGAAATCTGATAACGAGTCTATGGGAGGTTGCAAAATCATGGTCCACAAGTGTCCCGAAACCCACTGCTGCTGGTTAATTGAGCACTAATACATGTCAAAGAAACCTGGTCAAGTTAGCATTTGAGGCTTGACAGTAGATGGTAAAGGCATATATAGGCAATAATTAAATAATTAAATATAATGCGAAAACCCTAAAGAAGACCTAAACACTACAGTTTTGAATCCATGGTGAGGCAAGTGAAGTCTAGTTTAATATAGGTTTCATTATTTTAGTACTTGAAACTCAAAGTCTTGTTTCTCCTTTTAAGTAGCTATGTATAGCTTGAGAAGTCTCTCGGAGTTCTGTATGATTTGGATTTGTACTCCACCAGCAAGCCTGAGCAGTGAACACAAGTCTGCAGAAGAGCCTTAACATCTGCAACTTTCACCTTCACCCAGAACAGCCCTGAGACCAGTTTTGGTGTTGGGACCATAGGCCAGGTCCTTCAAAAACAAGTGAGGAAAGTCATGAATATTTCTGCTTCCAAACTCAGCTTTACGGTCCTGCACATAACCCACCATCTCCTACTCAACACACACACACACACACCACACTTATATGCAAGTGAATTGGGTTTTAAGATATCTATATGATAATCAGAATACATAAATATTTATTGTGACTTAATAAAAGAAACTATATTAATTATAACCTTGATTGTAGGCAATACTGGAACTCTACTGAACCAATGACGTCTGAACAATAATAAACCGCGAAATGAGCGAAAACGAAAGGAAAAAGAGCCAATCGAATTGAAGAAAGAGTCCTTTAAATATACACAGTATACATGAGGGTTCCACAGCTGTTGAAGCCATTTGCCTGCCAGCGGAAACCCGGAGATCTATGTGAGTGTGAACCAGCAAGGATTCCCGGCCGTGCAGTCCTTTACTAAAGGAATAAGAGGAAGAGGAGCAGTGTAAAGAAGGGATGTTAGGCCACCTTTATGGGCTAACAACGCGAGACCATTGAGCTATATGTAGCTCTGGGCCATGTAAGTGCAACTACTCTTATCAGACACTTGTTTAATGAAAGTTCGCACTATTTTCTTTGCCGTTTGTCTCTGTTTATATCTCAGAGGTTAAAGGGAACAAAGACCCCAGAAGGGATAAGGATCAACAAAGCAACTCCACCCAGTACTCTTGCGGACGTAAAGACATTATGGACTTTTGAACATTTAAAGGCAATGTCATTTATATTTGTCTTTTAAAACCCAGCAGAGACGGGCGCACAACATCATAATTAGATTACACTATATACTTATCTGTATACTGTTCACATTATACGTCCATTTATCCGATCTTCAATCTGTCTGTGTTGACACACAATCTGCTCAGACACTGGTACATGTCGATATATCTCCATTCTGTACCATTTATCTGTACCACTTATCTGTAAAGGCAAATTCTCCCAGACAGACTCTGGTGTATGGGATATATACAACCAACCTGATTCATTTTCAGCTAGCAGCGCCAGATAGAGTCACTCCATTGAACAAAGAAACTTTAGCAATATAGCAAAGCATTGTCATCTCACTCTATTAGGCAGCAGCACGCTCACATATTTAACTCTAGACCAGTAGGAAGAGTGCCCACGGAGGGTAACATTACCCTTTTCTCAATACTGGAACTCCGTTCACACTGCAAAAAGGTGGGGAAATGGAGTTCCTACATGCTCCTACTCAACTTATCTCCTGACTGGGACTATCAGGGTTATTCAGAGAGAGGTGAAAATCAGGAGAATGACTGGAGAAGTGAAAATTCTAGGTCAAAACAGAAACATTCTCCCATTTATCTCACTTTCCAAATGGATATTTTGACCTAGAATTTTCACTTCTCCAGAGTTTTACCTTTCTCTGAATAACCCTGTATGTTATTCTGAGTGACAGCCCAAGTGGTGTTCCACACAGAGCATATTGGGTTCTTCACATCACCTTTTACAAGGACTTACTTTTGCTTGACGGAATTTTGAGGATTGATCAACCAGATTTAACAGTAACGCGCATAAATAATGTAATATTCTTATGTTTTATTATCTTGCATTAGAAAATATGGGCAATTTCAAGTCTGAAAGGTCCAATTAACAGTAAATATAGAATATGAAATCGGGCTTATTTGTGGATATTGAAGGATTCGTAGCTTCCCATGAACAGTTATGTGCTAAAATGGTGTTGTCCATATGATATTGAGTATTACTGTGAATTCTTCAGCTCCTGGAATACGACACTGGCTCATAAAAGGATGATTTCATTCTGAACTTAATGCGCTCCAAAATTTCTCCAGATATCCTCTAAGGAAGCAGATATAGCAATGTGATTGCTTATGGCAAAATGTATGATCCACGTCCACTATGAGATTTTTTTTTTCTATTTTAAAGCCAGCCTGCATAATATGATAACACAATATGGGTTTTGAAATAAATCAATATATGACAAAAATACCTACAAATCATTTAATGATACACCATGTATATTGTATAATGTAAGCTAAATAAATTATTAACCTAAGCTGTTGTTAAATTAAACATATTGGATTAATAGAATTTGTTTTACCGTATGTGGCTAGAGCATACCATATTTCATATTATTATTATTCACTAAACAGTGAATTTAGATTTAAAACAATGCAAGTTAAACATTTCAGTTGAACTGCCAACTATTTTTTATTTTTTTTTATTTTGCAAGTGTCTTTTTGTCACAGTTTTTGGGCTTGTGAATTAAACCCCTATTAATTTCACGATGTTCTGCTGTCCTTACAAATAATGTACATCGATACCTTTTAATAAGCGTGTTACCATCCTCTAACATTAATAAATGCGCTATTGTCCCTGTTGCCAGTTGAACCAAACAAAGCCTATATAAAGAGTGGACAGATGTGTCGGAGAAATAAATGACTACATGCTCTCACATAATCGAAATCCATTTTCCATTTGCAAGAAGGACTGAAAGCATGATTAGCAAACTCAGACAAGTTACCATGGCTTGGAATGCCAGGAATCGTGAAGATACAATGACATCTGAAAACTTTGCGATGTTTGGATCGTAAATAAAAAGCAACTGCATGAGAAAGTTATACAATCAGTGCAATCAGCGTGGCACGTAATGTTCCTAACGGTTCATCTACGCTCAGAAATTCGACCCAGAATTCTGCATTTATATATAAAACTCTTATGCCTGGTTCTAGCTGAGGTTTTATATTATACACTCTACGATATGGAGCACTATCAGGGTTATTCAGAGAAAGGTGAAAACCAGGAGAATAGCAGGAGAAGAGATCAATTTAGACCAAATAGCCGATTCGGAAAGGGAGAATTTTCCTGGTTTGGCTATTTTGACCTAGAATTTTCACTTTTCCAGTCATTCTCCTGAGTTTCACCTCTCTCTGAATAACCCTGTATGCCCAATGATGCCAAATTAAAGCAATGTTTTGTGAAATGTATACCAGTACTGCTGGTTTAAGAGAACATTTGCATACAGTTATATCCTACAGAAATACACGGATACATAGTTAAATGCAGAAAAATAAAAAAAGTCATTCAGCAAACCTTGATATTTAATTTCTGAGCAGTGGGTGACATTACAATATTCACACAACATAGTTACATAGGCTGAAAAAAGACATGCGTCCATCAGGTTCAGCCTCTAAACATATAATTTAATATGTCTTACACATGGCTAACTAAGGCTAGGGTCAGACTGAGGCAGTGCGAACGCGCGTGCAGCCGCACATAATCACGGCCGTGCTAACAGCAGATGCCGGGCAATGACGGCCAATATACGAAGTACGGTCGCACAAAAGTGCGGCTGCGCAACGCAAGCGGCAAACAAACGCATTTTTTCGAGAACGTGAAACCACTAGTACTGACGTACAGAGTGCGCTGCGTCCGCTAGCGGCGTGTGTGCGTGATTAGGAGACGTCAGACGCTGCTAATGTCTGGCCAACATAACGTCCAGACCCAAAAAGTGTTTTATTGATGATCCGTACAAAATCACGGATGAAACTGCGCATCGTATGACCGCTATCGCGTATTCCGTGAAAAAATACGTCCATTCGTTCGAACGCACTTTTTCACGGACAACGTGAAAAATGCGTTAGTCTGACCCTAGCCTAAGATGTTTAACAACAGGTGTTTAATTCCATGTGAACAGGTCTAGAATGCTCTTTTGATTTGTGTGAGATATATATATATATATATATATATAATCTCCTCTCCAGTCTGTGTCCCCCATTAAACCTTCCAAATGAAAACTATAACTTGTATGAATGAGGCTGAATCGGACTATTACTGGCTCAAACGTTTGACAGTGAAATGTTTTGAAAATACACTATATACATGCTATGGCAGTAGTACAGTAAAATTAATAAAACTATCATTTGAACTCATAATAAATGTAGGATTGGCGATATAGGAAGCTCAATATGATTTGATTATCATATTATTAAACCACATGCACTTAATGATACAACATGTTGTACGTGTTATTAATATTACTTTTTGGGGAATTTTTTTTTTTTCCATTGTGCACATAATCATGCTATAAATCCTGATTCATAATGAATATAGCAACACAGTGTTATTGGATCAGTTTACTTCTTAGAGATGAAATATACATTTTAGAAGATATTCTATGGCTTCATTCTTTATCAGAATTCCCTGCAGATCGTTTCAGCACCATGGACAGCACCAAGTCTCTGCCTGCTCTAGTGTTTGCCATTGGGTGTCCTGCAACTTAAAATTAACATTAGCATAATCACAGTGTCACAACTTGATGTGCAGGAGTTGCATTGCATGTCTTAGATTAACCACATGCTGCACATGTTGCATTAACCCTCAATGTGCTGCTCACACTTTCCTCTCCAAGTTATTTTGTACACTCTCAGACACTCCTGATTGCTTCCAGTCTGCCCCTTTCTCTCTCTCCCTCCCCCCAATCCCTCCACAAGGACACAAGAGAAAATACAGAACATACCTTATGTCATTTAACCCCCAAATTCCTTAATCTGCTGCTGCAGAAATAAGTTACATCAGGATGGACTCACTGTACATTAGTGCCAAGGGAGGAATTCGTCGAAAGCCAAATGTACAGAGACAGGAGGGCTGGAGAGAGGAGGGCTGGAGACAGGAGGGCTGGAGACAGGAGGGATGGAGAGAGGAGGACTGGAGACAGAAGGGCTGGAGACAGGAGGGATGGAGCTGGTTCTGTGTATTTTTCTCCTGTAGAAACAGAGAAGATTCTTGGATGAAGCTAGGGACGCCCCTTTAAAGATGAACTCCACCTGGAGCCAATAACACATGGCAAGCAGACGAATGGGTCCTGGAAAGCCATGGAATGACAAATCCTATTGCACTGAGGCTGCAGATACCGCTCATCAACACACAGCAATTACTGAATGCTCGAAAAATTCAAACCATCAGAAGACGAGGCAAGTTTCTAATGCCAATCAATGTCCCAGATGAGGCTTGTTTGAAGGTCAGTGCCATCTTGTGGCTAGCTAGTTTTTTTATTAAGTTAACTAGTATACTTATGCTTTTAACCAAAAAAATAAACTAAAATGTAAATGTTATTTAAAAACATGAGCAATATATATATATACACACACACTCAGGTTTTTAAATAACATTTAATTTTTTTTCTGTGTATAGATATATGTGTATATATCTCCTTCCTGGTTGGTGTATTGTTATTTATATATATATATACATACAATACACCAACCAGGAGGAATGTGTATGTATTTGTACACTGCTATGCTATACTCTGGTGATATATATATATCACCAGAGTATAGCATAGCAGTGTACATATACATACACGTTCCTCCTGGTTGGTGTATTGTATGTATATGTGTATATATATATATATATAAACAATACACCAACCAGGAAGGAGATATATACACAGAAAAATAAATTTAAATGTTATTTAAAAACCTGAGTGTGTATATATATCTCATGTTTTTAAATAACATTTACATTTTAGTTTATTTTTTGGTTAAAAGCATGAGTATACTAGTTAACTTAAAAAATATATATATATATCACCAGAGTATAGCATAGCAGTGTATATATACACGTTCCTCCTGGTTGGTGTATTATACACACACATGTAGATATATATATATATATATATCTGTAAGAACATGATTCATATATATTAGCATATTATGCATTGTTCTTTCCAGGTTCAGATGTCTGACCTGCTTAATAGTTCACAGGGTGGGTCACTGAATGGGAGAGGTGGGGGTGCTGTAATGTCCCGGTTAACCCCGTGAATTCTCTAAATCAAATTGTTGATTGTTTGTTTTTCTTGAAAATATCTGTTCACATATTAAATGGAAGATTAATGGGTAGCAATGATCTTATTCCACTATAGTGCTCATTCACGATGAATCAATGGGACATGCAAGGTTAAATCAAGGTTAATAGGGTCAGCTAGAGTGTCACAAGACAGTGTGTGCATGTAATGTGGCATGTGGAAATGTCATCAACAAATCCTACCTATTTTTTTTCACCTCAGTGCACATCCACACAAACACAGACTGTGTGCAGATATACCTATTCATCAGAAGGTCATTATGATCTGTCAAAATCATTTCAATGGGTTGAGACAACTTGTTCTGCTGATAATAATATATTCATACCGTCTATTATCTTAAATGAGCGATTTCTCTTTCCTATAGAGTTAATTTGAAAATGCTACTGAAGTGTGTTACAGGATTCTGAAAGATGCACTGGATCAATAACAATCAACATGCTCAGATGATGTTATAGATTAATACAAATGACAAACATTAACCAGTTAGAAACAGTATCCCTGCACATAGCACAAAGCACAAAGCAAGGAACAGTATATGCAATCCCTCTTCTAAAAGATATCCGGTACAAAGTATCATACATTCAAACTGGTATTAATTGAGCAGTGCCTCTATCCCATTCCTGCTGATACAAACAATAAGTGCACCCTTTATCTGCCAAAGATCCCATTACCTGCAAGCTACTATCATCTGATGTCTGACATGTTGCTATTCTGTGACAAATGATAAATTAAATTAAAGATTAAAAAAAGCAATATACCAGAACGATTTGGCTGTGGTTTAATTTCATGCCATATAACCAAAACGAAGTGTAGGAACTGGGGTAACATTACCTGAACGTGGCCACTAGGTGGCGCACTGACCTGCTGTCACCATGGGACTTGCTAAGGCAATTCAGACTTCTCACTCTGCAAACATGTTTTCAGCTGAGCTCAGCCAGATAATATTATTTTTTTTTCTCCTTGGTTTTATATTTAATTGCATTTCTCTCTGGATTACTAAGCAACACACCCCCAGATGGATATAGAGAAGGTGATGGCTTTGCAGTCAGCTCTGCAAGATGTGAAGCTGTAGCTGCAGAACAGCATGTGATGTGAATATAATGAGGTGGAGCTGAGCAATAGAGGGCGTCCCCAAATCTTCAACAATCTTTTCAATCTCACGGCAGAAAAAAATTACTGGAGATATGCAATTCACCTTCTTTCTGTGTCTCCATTCGTTCTTACATCTCCCTGTCTTTTATTTATGTGCAAGAAGGAGCAACAACTGCTGACCTAACAAGGTAAAGTGCCTCTGCAACAACTAAGCCCTGATACATGCACATGCATGCAAGCTCTGTGATAAAGTATCCAGAAGGAACATTATATATATATACATATATATAAGTGTCTAGAAGGAATATATATATATATATATAATACATAGACACAAGAAGATGGGAAGTTACCTGGTTATACTTCTACTGTACACTGTAACTTAGATAAATTAGCTCAGAATAGTGTTTATTGTTTGCATGACATATAGATTAAAGGAAACAGGTTTTCTTGGCTTCACCTGGAGATCTCTTGGTCTGTATTGCATTTATTCCCCTGCAGGATCCTAACTCCATGCTTTCACAAAAAGCAGGACAACTGGTATGCTAAATGCTTAGTTGTGTTAATATTAGTGCAGGCACCTAGTGGCAAAGCACAGGGCTATATCCTTTTCAGCAGGAGGCACAGAACATGTATGTGATGTGGCACAGGCAGTAAGGCACCTGCTGCCCATGCTGGTACACCTGTCTGCTGCAGGCTCCTTGTCTCCATCCCTTATGTAAGGTTTTCTTCTGGTTCACACAGACTGAGGACTTTGAGAACTAGCAATGCTTCACAATCTGCATGTTGATTTATTTAAATACTGCATCAAATCTTTTTTTCATTGTTTTCAAGTAAAGTTCTATATTTCTTGTAGCTTATGTTTAGAATATGCTTTTCTGTGTACAGCTGGTATCAGCTCAGCTACACTATATGACTTTATTAATTCTGCTTGCGTGTTTAATAGATGGTTTAGAGTCAAGGGAGGGGAATTAAGTTTTTATAAATGTATTTGATACAAGAGCTCTTCTATACTGATAAAATTCATTTTGTGAGTCTTTTTAGTCCACTCTCTCCCTTTCTTTCTCTCCTCTCTATTCCTTTTCATCTCTCATTCTCTCCCCCTCTCATTCCCTCTGATTTCTCCTCTACTCTTGTTCTCCCCCACTCTTTCTATCTGTCATGCACATATGCACATACATATCTGCCCACACACAAATGCAAATGTGTATAGTAGTGTAGTTTGTGATTGGGTATGTGTCCGGCGTATATGAATATATAAAATTAATAATAATATAATAATTGTCATTGTTAAATATTTATACATTTATTAAGGTATTTCTAAACACATACATTAAAAGATGCAATGGCTTATAGAAAAAAATACATAAATGTAACCAGAATCATTAGTATTTAAACTAAATATTGTATAATATAGACCCATATTGTAAGGGTAAAACTGAAATTCCTTATTGTAAATCAGTAACTATATATCTAATATAGTAGGCAAACCAATGAGTGGCTTTAAAATACTGACGACCAAAACAAATATTCATATCTAAGCAGAAACAGGAATTTATTTGCAGAAAATATTTTTTTTAAATGGTGTGAACATTTATTAAATACGTAACTGGTTGAGTGATTTGCTGTCTTTAACACTTGATGAGCCAATGCATCAAATGTTGGGTTCTTACAAACCTGTAGTTGAAAGTGAAGATGAAAACAATACTCACCATGTTATTGTGTGGTTCAATATATTTCCTATCTTATATGTATATGTGTGTGTGTACATGTGTTTTCCTGTGTGTGTAGTAGTGACAATTTCCAAAGAGTGCATGGATTCTACTTTATTGATTTTGTTGTCCCCAAATGCTTTATCAACATTGTTTACTTGGTTGAGGCTACAAGGACCAATGTTTTCATAGAATACAAGTAGTGCTAAATCTAATATATTTTATGTTGACTTTCTCTGCATTTGTCAGTATTGTGATGCCTTCTGTTTACTGCTTTGCTATTTACTCATCAAATGTTCAATATATTACTTTTGCTGTTTTTGATTTATGCTGTTGGGTTGATTTGCTCACTTATAGTTTCATCTCTAAAATTGTTCTACATAAATGAGTGAAAATGATCCCTGGAAGCATATAGCTGCCACTCTTTCATCTTAGACAGCAAATACACCTCAGTCACACTTCTGTTTCAGTTGCATTTGTGTAATACATCACGTTTTTCAATACCAGTGTTGGATCAGTTTGTTATTTAGATTCCTTTGTAGCCAGGGATCTCAGGAAGGCATTTTCAAGTCTGATGTAATAGCTTTCTCTGTACACTTTTATGCCTTTGCAAATCCGGTGTTGTATGTATTTGATACTTCCTGCCCATTAAACAAATTGCTGTGGAACAATTCATTTTGTCTCCTCGGTGAGTCGTTTATAAACGATGTTTTTATTGTTTATTTGTATACTTTTTTTGTTCCATGTTCACTGTTTTCTGTCAGACGTTTATTTCTACAAGGATATAAATTACATGGTCTGGATTTCAGCAAATGTTGTAGAGAAAAGGTGTCTATGCACTGAAAAGGAACATTTGCTGCTCATTTGCTTCAAATTATAGGATGCTTTCTAATGTTTGTAAATACATTTGAATGACATACATGTCATAGGTCATGTGTATTTTTAGTCTAGATTTAATAGATATTCAATTTGGCGCTTTATGTGTTCTGTTTAAATAGCAAACATGTCATTTGTGTTGTGATTTTAGGATCTAGAGAAACTAGGAAAGTGTTACTCCAACTGGTTTATGGAAACACATTGACATACACTGGATATAACAGCTCCGATGCATAACTTGTTTTTTAGAAAATACATTTATTGTTTAAAAATGTATCTAATTAGAAGATAATAAAGGCATCTGAAACTTTTCAATCTCTAAAAACTTGTACACTGATCTGTTATAAAAGTATAAAAGATTTCTTGAAATCCTGCTTCTCATATCAACACCTCGCTTGCGTTATTTACTTTCAAGGCTGGGGCCAGACGAGCATTTTGCAGAGCACAAGGAACGACCGTGAGAGTGGACATTCCTTCCACTCTGACACCCATCTGACCATCTCACTGAGCGCAGTTAGTGCGCTCAGCGCTGCACAGCTCGATCCTCCTATGGAGGATCGCGCTTTGCAGCCCCATCGAATGCGCGTTGTAGCACTTCGACAGGGAAGCTTTCAGAATGTTCGCAGCATGCCCGCTGTGGCACGTGCAATTCATGTGTACGCTACAGCGTGTGGCCGGCCCCACGCTGTGATGGACGCCAGGAGGCACATCAGTACGGGCGCACATAGTGCGCTCATCTGACCCCACCCTAATACGCTAGGACATTTTCATTGTTCAATGCCATTCTGTGTATAAATGTATGTGAATAATGGTCTCATTTATCAAAGGAGTTAAAATGTCAGGGGGCAGAGTTGCACAATGAGATGGTCAATTGTGCAAGAGATATGTTCCTCTGCATCGAAAATTTTATTCCTTAATAATTTTATTCGTCTCAGCTCTTAAGGTGCAGATATCATTTTATGCTCCAGGAACAGGGAATTTCTTTTGAGGGGGTGATCAGCAACCGGTTTTCCCTGCCCCCTGAAGAAGTCCCAGTCAGGCACCATCTTGCATACCCTGTGGCGATTGAGATCTGCTCCTGACAACCACATTAATTCCTGAATGGTGTCTTTAGGACATAGACGTGTATTGTTGAGGGAATATGGAGCTGCTGTTCCTCAGTGGAAGATATTTGCCCATGAGGAGGGCTGGCTCAGTTCTGGGAGAACTTCCATTATAATGGACTGTGCAGGCCTTGGGCCATCACAGGGATCGGATTAGCCAACCAGAGGAGGTCATGTTTCTTGACGCACCAAATGGATTTGGATAACTTCCCTGCTACTAGGAGAGATTTGAAAATTCTGTTGGTCAAGCTTCAGGAGGAGAGGAAGATTGTCAAGACCAGTTACCTTCTCTACACAGGTTTAACTGTGATAGAAGGGGCTACGGACCGGGATGGGACTGAAAGGAGGGTGAAGCCTAGCGGTTGTGCTGTACTAGAGGTGCTGCCCTGCTTCATCCTGGTTTTATCTGTGCTTGTCCTTCATGAAGCTGACCTTTGCTGTTCTCTGGAATGCTGCAACCCTGTTCTAGTCAAGTTGACTGTTTTGGAAACGTAGGCCTAGAGGCCTGTGCTGGTTGTGGTCCAGCCCTGGTGGATGAGGCATCTTTGTCATCTACAGATCTCTCCGTGGCAGTACCCCTTGGGATAACGTGGTATTAACCCCCATGTTATGTGTGCACTCTGTGTTCCGAACCATGTTCCTGGACACCAGCTGAGTATTCTTCTCCGCATCCTCTCATTTTTCCTTTCCTATCTCTACTCCCTTCTCTCCTCTGAGATTTTTGCCTGCTGAGATACTTTTATTCCTTATTTTTTTATATTTTTTCCTGGGTGGCAAACTGCAGAATTCCCTTTTTTTGTGAGATTGGTGGCATGATACCTGCTTGTCTCTACTCAGTTTATCAAAAGAAACCACCAAATGTGATCTTCCCTGTATTCTACTATTTATCTCCCCTATTTCATATGATTGTTACTCATACACTCTACTTACCATGTGTTCTGATATATACTCTTGAACACATCTGGAATTCACTTTTTTTTTTAACAATACTATTGTACATACCTATTGAAAAAAAATAACATAAAAACAAAAATTGGGTTACAATTCCTTTACTGTTGGCTGTTGCCCTAGTGTGTTAGATCTGTTTTTGAGCTATAATCCAAATTTGGCAAAAACAAGGATTATTAGGGGACCTATAAGGGCAACAGTCAAGTTGTCTGCACTAGGGTGGGTCCTCACTCAAGTATCTTAAGGTTTTAGCTTGATGATGCCTTTACAGACATTACCATATGGAGATAGACTGCTATCACCATAAAAAGTGGCCAGAACTGAGATGCCAAGGAAGACCTTTCTGCACGAGAGATAAAGAGATACAGTTCGACCTTGTTAGGCCTCGTCAGGAGCGTGTAGCTGATACCCCTCTAGGCACCGTGATCAAGGGTTCCACATCTGGATTACCCTGTGCACTAACATTAGCAACAACAAGGTTTATGAGGGTCTTGAGAATGAGCAACAGCAGTAGTGGTCTGCCCTGCAGTGGGTCCGAGGTCAGTTCTCATACGGTTTTAACTATATAGATTAGACTATGTCATGTGCAAATCAGACTGCTATTATCCAAAAAGGGAAGCCAGAACTAAAATGCAAAGGATGTCCTCTCTACATGAGATACAGCAACCCTCGTGCTGAGAGAGGGATCTGCTATGCCCTAGTGATGATGCCTAACAAGGCTGAAACAAATGTAATGGTTTGCAGTGCCCCTTGTGATGAGGAAGTTGCTTAGTTATTTCAGTTCTGGTCACCCTTTTTGGGTGAAAATAGGCTGATTTTCATATGGAGTTGAACTTCTCTGTAATGACGCCATCAAGCCAAACCCTTATGAGACCTGAGCAGGGACACACTGTAGAGCAGTGTTTCCCAAACCTGTCCTCAGGACCCTCCGCCTCGCCAGGTTTGCAGGATATGTGAAGCACAGCACCGGTGATATGATTTGCTGCTCAGTGATTGCAGGATTCAGTCTGCATTTTCCCAAGGTGATCTGCAAGATCTGGCCTGTTTGAGGGTCCTGAGAGGTTTGGGAAACACTGGTGTAGAGCATGCCACTAGGGCTGCTGCCTATTCTCTGTAATCTCACAAGCATACAGGGTTATTCAGAGAGAGGTGGAAACCAGGAGTATGACTGGAGAAGTGAAAATTCTAGGTCAACATAGCCAAACTAGAAAAATTCTCCCATTTATCTCACTTTCCAAATTGGCTATTTGTTCTAGATTGTTCATTCTCCTGCCAGTGCTGGTTTTCACCTCTCTCTGAATAACCCTGCTGGTTTCTATTCATAAGCTGAATATTACTGGATATCTTGAAAGATCAGCTATTTGGCAAATTCTCCGCATGTACTGTAGGTTACTTGTGTTTCTTGTTGTTTATAGTTTTTTATGTGTTTTACAAACTTTCAGAATCTGAGAACGTCTTATTTGAATACTAACAGGGTTATTCAAAGAGATCCAAATTGCTTGAGAAAGGTAACCGAACGCTGAAAATCAGCGTTCGGTTATTTTTCTTGGCCATTCGGCTCTCCAGAGAGCAGGCAATTTGACAAATCCTGGCGAATTGCCTCCACATACGGTGCTTGTTCAGGGGCAGTGAAAACCCCATGAAAAAGCAATGCTTTGGCTATTCAGAGAACACAAACCAGCAGTGAAAGGCTCCCGAATTGCCCTGTCATTTGGTGGTTTAATTCGGCAAATTTATTCAGGCGAATCCCATAGGCTTCAATGTTAAAAATATTCCCGTTTTAATCCAATATCTAATAAACCGTTCATTATAAAATTCTGCAGTAAAGAGTCTCTTTATTAATAGATTTTTTAGGATATTTTAACCACTTCACTGTGGAGGACGCGCTGAGCGCGTCCTCCCTATGGGGCCAGCGTTTGGCCGGGTTCCGGCCGATCGCTGGCCCCCCCGGTGCGGGCTGACATCCTCGATGTCAGCCCAGCACCCAGAACCGCCGCCGGAGTAATTAGGTGTCATCGCGGTGGCGCGATGACACCTAATTCAGGCGCCCCCCCGCATGTGCGGAGGAGGCGCCTGAAAGGGAGGGGGGAGGTCCTTCGGACCCCTCTCCCTCCCAATCGGCGGCATGCAGGGGGTTATCCCAGGCACCGTTTGGAAGGGCACAGCCTGCCCTTCCAAATGGTACCTGGCATTAACCCCATGGGGGCTGGATCACGAATCGGCGCCGAAAAGCGCTGGTTCGTTTTCCTTTCCCGGAGCTGGCCAACATCTTGGATGTTGGCCAAACTTCCGGGAATGCCCCCTGAGGACTGGCGTCATCGCGCATAGCACGATGACGCCAGTCCTGGAGTTAACCCCTAACTGCCACCAATGGTGGAGATAGGGGGTTCCAATGAACCCCCTATCTCCCGATCCATGGCAGTTAGGGGTTAATGTTTGGTATTGTTGGATCGGCCAGAGCATGGCCGTTCCAACAATACCAAACATGAGTATGAAAAAAAATAAAAAATATTTAAATCAAAAATTATAAAAAAAAAAATAAACAAGTTTTTTTTTCTTTTTTTGGTTCGTTAATGCAGCAATTTTGTTCCCATTTCAATTATAATGTGAACAATAATGCTGTACTAACGATTTTTGTATGCGGTGCGTTTGTTAAAAATCGCGTAATTTTCCCCAAAAAAAAATGTAACGACCACATTTCTAATTTTCTTAACAAGCGCACCCCATACAAAATATAACCGCAATTGCTCGCATGTTAAAATGTGAAAAAAAACACTTTACACGTTGTAAATTATTGAAAATTCATATTTTATTGCATTTTTTGTTATAATATACAGACAAGTCATGACATATACTATAATAATGACATATTATGAATCTGCCGAGTCTGACGGAAAGAACGATTATAATATGTCTGGGTCATATACTAAAATAAGCCTTCAAAACACGTTTAAACATGATGAGCAAAACCGGTAAACATGAGCTCAGCACAGAGGCGGGAAATGCCTCAGCAGCGAAAGGGTTAAGCATTTTCCTTGATTTTTTTTTTTATTTTTTTTTCAGTTTACTTCTATATTCTGTAACAGCCCTTTTTATTTTCATTCCCTGGACCTCATATGTAAATTTCAGACATTTTCGCTCAGTAGTTTCTTTGCAAACAGAGTTTCACTTTTCAAACATTCATGCAAACTGTTTTGCTAATTTATTCACTGCCTCTTCTGCGGTCTCGGCTTTTTCCGGAGACTGCGCTGCGTGTGATCGGCTCCTGCTCGGGTTTTTCCGTGGTTTTCTGCAGGTTAATCCAGATGTTTTGCGGGTTTTCGGCGTGCATTCGCTGGGTTTTGCGGTTCGTTTTCGTCAGGTTTGCAGCAGCTTTTCCCTGCAATTCGGGGACCCTGTGGTGTTTGCTGAATACACCGCAGGGTCACCAAAATGGGATCGGCAAAAGGAACCGAATTGAAGAGGACGAAAAGTCACCGAACGTGCGGTGGCTTTTCGAATCTCTTTGAATTACCCTGTATGAGTAGTGTAGAGATACAATGATCTTCAGTCATACTTACAATTGGGTCATTAAGTTGGGGACAACGTTGTGTTTCATAGATTTGATATCATTCCAATACCCATTTTACTTATTGTATTTAGGATTCCATAGTCAGTTAAATGCTTCAATTGGACTAAAAATAGCAACGTTTTTATTTTGTATTTCTGTCTCCATCAGAGTTCCAGTTCTGTAATATAATCATTAGTAAGTCAGTCTCTGGTTTTCCCCTGTATTGTTGCCCTGTGTATAGTGTTGCAGTTATCCTTGAAATGCTTGCACTGGTAACTGTAGCTTTCATATTGACAAATACCTTTTTTCAATACACTCACTATGACTGTTTCTTGCAATGCTTCTTCTTTAAAGCACTAAACTATACTTTAATGAGGTAATGTCTACAATTCTCTGGGCAATTTGCCTAATGTATATGGGTGGTCTGTAAATTATTATAGATCTTGGAGGTGTTCTTGATAGCCATTTGGAAATTGTTTGTTTTTCATAATCATTGTTTAACTCACACAATTTTATTATGTTTGAACCTTGTAAAGTCCATTTGGCATTGTTCTGCTACCTAGTTTACATTTTTTTCTCGTGTGTCTGGACCAATGTTTTATATTATTTTTTTTAACTCATGATTACTTTTCACAAGTGGAAACAATTACTGTATTTGCATTTTGTTGTCAAAAACACGTACAAGTTTTGTGATAAATGCGTTTGGAAATGAAGTACAACGTAACTAAACCATACATGACTGAGAACTATTTTAGTTTAACACTATCAGGTCTATTCAAAGAAAGGTGAAACTCTGGAGAATTGGCAGGACAAGTGAAAATTCTAGGTCAAAATAGCCAAACCAAAAAAATTCTCCCATTTATCTTACTTTCCAAATTGACTATTTAGTCTAGATTGTTCTCTTCTCCTGACAGTTCTCCTGATTTTCACCTTTCTTTGAGTAGACCTTATAATGTATATTCACTAAAGGTGAAACTCAGGAGAATTGGCAGGAGAAGGCAACTATCTAGACCAAATAGCTGATTTGGAAAGTGAGCTAAATGGGAGAATTTTTCTGGTTTGACTATTTTGACGTAGAATTTTCACTCCTGCCAATTCTCCTGAGTTTCAACTTTAATGAATAGACCTGATATTTGTCGAAACATGGACCATTAAAGGGTAGATAAGTGGAATATATACATTAAATCCCATTTTGTGTTGGGTTTCAGAAGCAAACTATAAGGGTTATTCAATACGCACCGAACTTACCACTGAATTGCACCAAATGGTGAATGTCACTGTAAGGTGCAAATTCGTGGCAGTTCAGCTATTCACAAAGCTGTCAATTCGCCAAATACTGATGAAGTGCCAGTGAAATATGGTGCAGCTCGTCAGAGATCCCTCATTGTGAAATTCTCCCGTAGGGAAGCCATGGTTAACCTATTCAGAGAACGCCTAATTGCACCAAAATGTTGATGAAATGGCCAGATCTTCAGTGGTTCAGTTAGACCGGTTTATACAGGTGAATCCCATAGGATTCAATGTAAAGAAATATTAGTGTTTTTATTAATTTTTATTCAACTGTTCATTCTTTTCCTTTGCAGCAAAAAGTCTATTTCTTTTTTTAGAATATTTTATGCATCTTTCTGGATTTTTTTTTTAGACAAAATTTTTGATTCCCATTTTTTTATGGTGTTTTTTTATTATTATTCTGTAGCATACTGTTTCTTACAGAACCTTTTTTTATTATTTCCAGGCATTTTTATTGTTTTAGAGACACCTTCTTTAAAATAGCCGAGTTGTGTTTTTTTTTTTTTTTGGCAGCGTTCGGCGGTCTGTTTGCGGGGATCATTGTCTTTCTTCGGCGGATCCCGTTCGGTGAACTGAAATCGCTGACGCGCACCTCTGTGTGCCAAACGAGAGAGCAGTGTAATTTCGCTGATATTTGCCCCCAGCTCATGGATATATATATATATTTGCCCCCAACTCATGGATATATTTGCCTCCAGATCACATGTGGATATATTTGCCCCAACTCATGGATATATTTGCCCCCAGATTACATGGGTATGTATTGCCCCAGCTGATATGGAGATATTTGCCCCCAGCTCACATATGGATATATCTGCCCTCAGCTCTCACCTGCTGCCAGGCCCCCCAGGCTCCGCCGGCGTTCCTCATGGTGGCGAGCTGCCGCTGACATGATGCAGCTTTGCCGCTCACCGGGCGGGAACCATGACCAGCGCAGCCGCGTTCTCGCGAGATCGCGCGCGGCGCTGGTCAGGTGGTTCGGCCCCTAGTGCTGCGCCGGGTCTCCCCGGCCGACCAAGATGATGGAACTCAGGGCCGGGGAATTCTGCCCCCACAAACTGGCAGGAAGCCAGATAGTAAGGCGGCCGCCTGTGCCGCCTTACGCTAGCGCCGGCCCTGCCCACGGCAATGCCGGAAGATCGCCTGGAAGGGAGGGGGGATCCATTCGGATCCCTCTCCCTCCCGATCGGGAGGTCCCACAAAAAAAGCCACAAAAAAAGAGTCTCCCCTTTTAAATGGTGCTTAGCTTTAACCCCTTAAGCACCGGGTCGCACTTCAGCGCCTTACGGCGCTGAAGTGCGGCCTAGCTCCGGTGGGGGCCGCCATCTTGGATGGCGGCTCCACCCCCGGGTCCCCCCTCACTGCCTGACGTCCTCACGCATAGCGTGATGATGTCAGATAGCCGGGGAACCTCTAGCTGCCCGGAATCCCCTGGTGGAGATAGGGGGTTCATTTGAACCCCGATATCTCCAGAACCGTGGCAGCTAGGGGGTCATGGAGGGTGTCAATCGAAAGGCCTGAGCATGACCAGGCATAAAGTAGAAAAATAAAATAAAAAAAAACATGTTTTTTTTTTGTGTGTTATTTTTATTAATGCAGCAATATTGTTCACATTTCAATTATGTGAACAATGATGCTGCACTAATGATTTTTTTCTATGGTGTGCATTTGCTAAAAATCACATAATTCTCCCCACAAAAATGTAATAAGTCCCCATTTCTAATTTTTGTACAAGCGCACCCCATAGAAAATATAACCGCAAATGTTCACGTGATAAAAGGTGAAAAAAAACACTTTACACGCTGCAGATGATTAAAAATTCAAGTTTTATTGCTTTTTTTGTTATAATATAGAGGCAAATGATATATTATGAATCTGCCGAGTCTGCCGGAAAGAACGATATATAATATGTCTGGGTCGTATAATAAAATGTGGCTTCAAATCGCGTTTAAATATGTTGAAAGCGGTAAAAATTAGCTCAGCACACAGAGGTGAAATGCCTCAGCAGTGAAAGGGTTAAAGGAACAGTGAGTTTTACATAAAATAAGGGTTAAAAATTCAAACTCTAACAATTTCAAAAGTTTGAATTCGAACACGAACCGAACTCAATGCAAGTCAATGGGTCTCAAAAGTTAGATTTTTAGAGTGCCCTCCAAGAGGGCATATATGCAAGATATTTGCCATAAAAGGTGTATGGGGGTCCGGGTAGTGCCCTGGGGGACAGGAAACAAGGACAAAAAGTTTTTAAAAAAAACGTTTTTAAAGGAACAGTGAGTTTTTCGTGAAATATAGGTTAAGAATAAAAACAAAAAATTCCTTCAAATATCGTGCCTAGGAGGTCCCCATAACCTGCCCGTGAAGTGGCGGATTTGTAGGATGTGTGGAAACATCGCCATCACAGCACAGACCCACACACGACACCTGGCACCTCCAGTCTGCATACAGTGTATCAAATTCATGAGACGGACTAATTAGAAGCACATGTTATTTCCAAACACTAATTAAACACGTGTTGTTTACGCCGATGGAGAGCACAGGTCATTTAGAGGTGAGAATCTTTGCACCTAGACATTTGTTTTTAATTCAATATCTAATAAACCGTTGCTTATAATATTCTGCAGTAAAGAGTCTCTATTACTAGATTTTTTGGTATTTTCTTTATACTTTCTTCACAATTTTGTTTTTTTTCGAACTCGAACCGGAGACGCCAAAAAGATCGAAGTTCGCGAACTTGTGAACGGCCAAAGTTCGAATCGAATTCCGAACTGATCGAACCGAACAGCTCATCCCTATTGACTATTTGACAAGCAGATGGAGCTATCTCCTGGTCAAAAAAACTCTACTACATCTCTGTAACACAGCTTGAGCTCCTTGAAGAAAAACATAACTCCAGCTATTTACATTATATTAGCATGTTATAGATACCGGCTGGGTAGAGTAGAGGTAACATCACTGCTCTGCATGGAGAGAGCCTGTGGAGTCATGGGTTTGATCCCAGCTAGCAACCTCTCCAGTAAGTGTCCTTGGGGAAGACACCTAACGGTACATACTCGCCACCCAGGACATACTTGAAAACCAGAGAAATCTCAATGTATCCTTTCTCAAAAAAAAAAGATACAGGAAAAAGGTGTCGCACCTGAGCCCTACTGGGGCAGCTGGAACTGCCAGATGTAACCAGCCCAGTAACATGTATAACAATGACAAGAGAAAAAATGTCATCTGTGCTTATCCCTATGACACTGTGTGAAACAAAACACAGTTAGAGGCTTTGGTTTACTTGAATGGCCATTGAAGTGTAAGGTCACTTGCCACACCACGGCACTTCTAATGAGGCGAGTCCTACCTAAGGCTAGGGTCAGACGAATGCATTTTTCGCGTCGACCGTCAAAAAGTGTGTCCGAACGAATGGATGTATTTTTTCACGGAATACGCGATAGCGGTCATACAATGCACAATTACGGCTGTGATTTTTTTTAAGGATCCAAACCAGGAAACTTTGGGTGTATGGACGTTATGTTGGCCGGACATGAGCTGCGTCTCACGTCTCCTAATCACGCACATATGCCGCTATGCGGACGCAGCGCACTCTGTACGTCAGTACTAGCGGTTTGACGTGCTCGAAAGAATGCGTTCCTTTGCCACTTGCGTGCGGCCGTTCTTCGTATGCTGCCTGGCATTAGACGTCATTTGCTGCTAGCACAGCCATGATTAAGTGCGGCTAAACGCACGTTAATATTGCATTCGTCTGACCCTAGCCTAATGAAGCCAAAAGCTGCTTTCTAAGCAACCACATACGCTCATGCTGCTTCTCAGGCATGAGACAAACTGGTGGGTTTTCTTTTATACCCTCCCCATAAAAATTCCACTTTGGGATTGAAAACAAAACTACGGTACGGGACAGCTGCAAGGACGACCTGGCTGGAGTTACGAAAAAATATACATACATACAGGAAAACGGTGTCGCGCCTGAGCCCTGCCGGGGTGGCTGCAACTACCAGATGTATCCAGCCCAGAAACATGTATAAACATAACAAGAGAAAAAATGTAATCTGCTCTTATCCCTATAACACCATGTGAAACAAAACACAATTAGAGGCTTTGGTTTACTTGAATGGCCATTGAAGTGTAAGCTGACCTGTCGCATGTCGGCTGTTATGCCCGAGGTGCTAGAACTTTGAGGGTACATGCTTAGACCCATTTGCAAATGAATATTTTTGTAGTAAGCAAAATTCCTTTGCATTGTTCCTGAATTAGGCTGGGGTCAGACGAGCGTAGTGTTCACGTCCGTGATTGCGCCTAAAAGTACGTCCGTGATAGCATGAAAGAAACTCCATTGGAGCCTGACACATGAAGTACGTCCGCACTGAACTGCGGACGCATGACGGACGCTGCAAACGGACGCAGGTTAGGCAAGAACGTAATACTGCTAGAACGGACGTGCGGAGTGCGCCACGTCCACAACGTCCGCATAGCTTTGTGTGTGAGTGATGGAGCATGGTCAGACGGACTGCATTTATACGTCCAGCATTTTTGACGGACAGAATGTTTTTTCATTGTAATTTATTTTTCCCTCCTACATCCGTCAAAAATAACTTCAGTGAAAAAAACGGACTGTGTGGCCACTACTGCGTCTTCCGTACTGACGATGTCCGTACTGCACGGACGTACAGTCCGTAGAAATCACGCTCGTCTGACCCCAGCCTTAGGCTAGGGTCAAACGAAAGCATTTTTACACGCGAACGTAAAAAAGTGCGTCCGAATGGATTGATGTATTTTTTCACGGAATATGCGAAAACGGTCATACGATGCGCATGCTCGTGCGTGATGTTTTACGAATCCAAACCAGGAAACTTTTTGCGTCTGGACGTTATGTTGGCCGGACATGAGCAGGGTCTGACGTCTCCAAATCACACACACACACCGCTAGCGGGCGCAGCGCACTCTGTACGTCCGTACTAGAGGTTCTGCGTTCTCGAAAAAATGCGTTCATTTTCCACTTGCGTTGCGCGGCCGGACTTTCGTGCGTCCGTACTTCGTATATTGGCCGTCATTGCCCGTCATTTGCTGCTAGTGCGGCCGTGATTAAGTGCGCCAGAACGCACGTTAAAAATGCGCTGGTCTGACCCCAGCCTTAGACCTAATCGAGTATACTTAATATCAGGGCACCAGTAGGTGCTTTTGAAGATCACGTATATTGGATCTTGGTAGTGTAGGGGTTAATGTAAATTGGTGATGTAAAACTTCTCACCTTTAAAATGGTATGTTTAATAAATCCTGTATTCTTTGTTTAGAAATAAAACAAACTAAAAAAGGACAACAGCAATATAATTTACATTGGGATTGACTGATATAGTACATTTTAGAATTCCTTCTGTATTATTCTACAGCAATATACTGCCCCATTCAGATGCCTTTCACAAGATAGTGTTTTAGAACTAATTAGATTTTTACACAGACAAGTAATATTGATAAGAGAAGAAGCTATAGAAAGGCTTATCCACGAGATGGATACTTGGATAAGAAACCATAAAAGTGCACATTTTAACCCAAAATTATCATCATCATTAATATCAAAAGAGATGAAAATAGTTACATTATATTGGGGAATGGTTTGTGAGGAATTCAGGCTACAAAAGCTTGTTCCTCCCAGCCCCAACTGATTATCATGGGTAGGGGTAAGGGATAACTAGGACATGTCCTACTGCTTGGATATTAGCTGCTCCCCACTGTGCACAAGTCGGGCCTGGGCCATAGACACAGGACCACCCCCCTTTATCAATTACCCCCACCAGACAGCATGGGTGTGGGGAGAAAAGGGACAATGGAATGTTCCCCAACAGCAGACGCTGCAGAAGAAAATTATCAAGTTAGAGGATTATATTAGATTGAATTGTACATTCCAGGATACAGTTTAAAATACTGATGTTCACATTCAAATCACTCAATAACTCAACTCCTCCCTTCAAGTCTTCGTTACTCCGCAAGCACATCCCATCTAGAACACCCCGGTCGGTGGGCGATCTCCGCCTGTCATCGGTCTACACACGCACGGCCAACTCTCGCCTCCAAGACTTCTCAAGGACAGCTCCAGTCCTGTGGAATGACGTGCCTCACCCTATCAAACTCTCCTCTGATCTTCAGACCTTCAAGAAATCTCTCAAAACCCATCTCTTCAGATTAGTCTACCCCATCACTGATGCAACTCATCCCTCTGCTCACCTACTCGCACATGATTGAAGCTGCTTCTATGGCCCCACCATTCCCAAGCCACTGGCACTAATGTTCTTGCCATTTAGTAAAATTCCCCTTGTCTTCCTCAACCCCAATCCCTCTAGACCTGTGTTTCCCAAACCTGTCCTCCGGACCCTTCGCCTCGCCAGGTTTGACAGATATCTGAAGCACAGCACAGGTGATATGATTTGCTGCTCAGCGATTGCAGGATTCAGTCTGCATTTCCCCAAGGTGATCTGCAAAACCTGGCCTGGTTGAGGGTCCCGAGGACAGAATTGGGAAACACTGCTCTAGACTGTAAGCTCCTATGAGCAGGGCCCTCTACACCTCTTGTTTCCATCCTATGTCCATTTATATGTATCTTGTTCCATTTGGTTATAGTAAATCACTGCGGAAACTGTTGGCGCCATATAAATGATGACAATAATAATAATAATGGGCGTTTACATTACCTTAAAAGGCAGTTCTTTAAATCTTGTCAATGTTCGATGTTGGAAATATATATTTTTTTAAATTCTTATAAAATAACCCGTCACCCCTAAGCCTGCCAATCAAAATGCACATGCTGCTCATGAAATCCACCCCATTACCTAAGGCACACATAACTTCTATAGGCTATTGGAAAGTATGTGAAAGTGCTTCCCTGCAGTATGCAGAATTGATATGCTGGAGAGAGATAATCAAATCAACAATTAATATTTTTTTTTTCTTGCAACATATGAATATTGCATTCTACAGGGAAGCATTTTCCTGCAGTAAATAGAAATCAATTTATTGGTAGTCATAATATAATATGTAAAGTCTTTCCTGTCCATTATGGGCCATATTACATACTTGGTGCTAATTTAACCAGAGCTGTTGTAAACTTTCCAGAGCCATTATAGCCTATGGAGCTGTTAAATTAACAACAGCTCTGGTTAAGGCTAGGATCAGACGAATGCAGTATTAACGTGCGTTTAGCCGCACTTAATCACGGCTGTGCTAGCAGCAAATGACGTCCAATGTCGGGCAGCATACGAACGCACAACGCAAGTGTCAAACGAACGCATTTTTTCGAGAACGTCAAACCGCTAGTACTGACGTACAGAGTGCGCTGCGTCCGCATAGCGGCGTGTGTGCGTGATTAGGAGACATCAGACGCTGCTCATGTCCGGCCAACATAACGTCCAGACACCAAAGTTTCCTGGTTTGGATCCGTAAAAAATCACGGCCGTAATTGCGCATTGTATGACCGCTATCGCGTATTCCGTGAAAAAATACTTCCATGCATTCGGACGCACTTTTTGACGGTCGACGCGAAAAATGCGCTCGTCTGAGCCTAGCCTAAGTTAACACCAAGTATGTAATATGGCCCTATTTTTGTATAGAATAATGAGGATTGCAAAATTATGAAAATGTCATCTTTTTGTTTTCCAAGGCATTCTCTTCCAATGCTGCTTTTCTCTGCGATGTCTAACGGTTTTGGCTACACATCCCATTTTTAAAATACATGTTAGACACATTTCATTGAAAGCAACGCAAAAAGTAAAATTGTCATCTGCATTAAAACCGTTTTATTTCCTAGAAAGGTATTTTAACAACCTATGGCCCCTATTACACGCTTCGCGCAGCACATTTGCGTGTGCGCAAATGCACTTTTGCGCAAGGACAAAACCATTTGCGCGGAACGTTGTAGTACGACGTTCGCGCAAACGATGCGCGTTATCGTCTACCGCGATTCACCCTGCACGAACCCAGCGCGAGCGCAAGTTCGTGCGCGCATTCTATACTTAACATTGTGAGCGCAAATGTGTTAGTGTGGATGGCATTACAATCTTCGCGCAAAGTCGTACTAGCGACGTTTGCGCGAATTTTCGGAACGTCTTTGAAAACTTGGTGATAACTGCAAATATGATAGTTGTGGCCGAAACAAAATAACTCAGCAATAAAAAAAAAAATACAGCACAGTACAGTTACACATTCTACACATACTCAGACATAAAAAATTAATAATTTGTGAAAATTTTTTTGCTGCAGCACATATATGCAGATTGACTTTGACAGCCGCAACAACCTAACTTTAGAAAATGGTGGTTCTTAATTCTGATTGGCTGAATTCCGTGAAAAAACTGTCTGCCCACCGATTCCTGCACGCAACGTTCATTTGCGCACGGATTTGTGCACGAAAAAACATGAAGGCTGAAAAAATGCGCTCGGATCGGAATGCCGCGTTAATTTTCACGCGAAAATGTTTTTTTCCGTGCACAAAAAAAATGCGCTGCGCGAGCGCATTTGCGCGAAGCGTGTAATAGGGGCCTATGTATTCTATATAATCAAAAGTTTCATGATTAACAAAATGCAAAAACAAATAAACAAAAACCAACCACACTTGTTATAGTATCTGCATGAATGAAGGAGCCTTGTTAGATGAAACGCTACTTCTGTACTGTCATTTTCACGCTTTAACCTTTTTGTCCCCACTCTACATTTTGGAAGCTGTGATGGAAAGACAATACAAGTGTAGGGAAAAAAAATATTTTGAAGAATTTTGTTTGCTTCCCACAGCTCTACAGGGATAAATGAGGTGAATTTAGACAATTTTATCTTTCCAGTTCTCACAGGAATTCACATGAATGTAAAACTTTTCCAGCTGGCTGAGCTTTGGATATTTTAGCAAAAGGGCTTTAGGTTTTATTTTCAAGTTTTCTTCTATTTTCCCAACATTGTTACATCGACATTTAACTTGTGAACTGGCCCTGTTATGTTCAATACTTTTAAAGAGTAGATGCACTGAATTGTATATTTTGTAGGGAGCGGGGTTGTATGTAGGACTTTCTATAGGTACTTATTTATTTATTTATTTATAAAGTATTTTACCAGGAAGGATACATTGAGTTTTTTTTAGTTTGCAATTATGTCCTGGGTTCAAGAACATTGAATTTATGCATTGTCCTCTCTTTTAGAAAAAATAAAAAATACATTAGCAAAGTAGAATGTTTTTTTATTGAGAGCATAGTATTTGGAAGCTGGTTTATTTAGTGAGTACCTAACTAGCTGGTCATCACTTGAGGCTTGCAGGGTTAGGACAATGCTCCTGCTTAAGGCTAGGGTCAAACAAACGCATTATTCGCAGCGACCGTCAAAAAGTCTGAACGCATTGACGTATTTTTTCACGGAATGTGTGAAAACTGTCAGACGATGCGCATTTTCGTGCGTGATTTTTTTATGGATCGTCAATAAACCACTTTTTGCGTCTGGACGTTATGTAGGCTGGACATTAGCAGCGTCTGACGTCTCCTAATCACGCTCACACGCCGCCATGCCACCGCAGCGCACTCTGTACGTCAGTACTAGCGGTTCTGTGTTCTTGAAAAAATGCGTTCATTTTCCACTTGCGTTGCTCGGCCGGACTTTCGTGCGGTCGTACTTCGTATAATGGCCGTCATTGCCCGTCATTTGCTGCTACTGCGGCCGTGATTAAGTGCGTCTAAACACACGTTAAAAATGCGTTAGTCTGACCCCAGCCTGAAATGATTACAAAATGACAGCGCACTGTATATCAACTTCAGTGTACAGAAACACGTGGAGCTATCTTCCCAGTGAGAACCTCCGTTAGTTTCACTCCACAAAGTGTAACAACGAACAATAGACAATGTATAGGTAGGAACAGCGCACATGCAGTGTTTGAAAATCTCTAGCGATTACACACTCTAGTGAAGAGATTCTTATACAAAGTTGACAATCACCTTCCAGGTGTGTATATTTTCCAGGGCTTTTTTGTGTGTCATACTTCCCGATATGTAAAAGAAAACAAGATACAACTGCCAATATGACCATATGTGGACAAATTATTTTCAAATTAAGGGGAATAAGAACACTCACATTTTAAAGAGCCTTAGATAGCGTTAGTTACATAGTTACATAGGATGAAAAAAGACATGCGTCCATCGTGTTCAGCCTCTCCCACATTACCTACTGCTGTTGATCCAAAAGAAGGCAAAAAACCCAGTCTGAAATGCTTGCCAATATGCAACATACTGGGAAAAAATTCCTTCTTGACCCCAGAATGGCAGTCAGATTTCTCCTTGGATCAAGAAGTTTTTACCCACATATTAAATATTATAACCCTTAATACTCTGTCGGCAGGAAGTCATCCAGTCGCTTTCTAAAAGTCTGTATAGTCTCTGACCCAACCACCTCAACAGGCAGATAATTCCACGGCTTTATTGTTCTCACCGTAAAATAACCCTTCCTATGTTTTAGGCTGAATTTTCTTTCTTCCAGTCTGAATGGATGACCCTGTGTCCTGTGTATAGTCCTGTTAATGAATAGGATATCAGACAATGGTTGATAATGGCCCCGTATATATTTATATAAGGTTATCAGATCCCCTCTAAGGCACCGTTTCTCTAAACTAAACAGGTTTAAGCTTGTTAGTCTTTCCTCATAACTTAACCCTTCCATTCCCCTTATTAATTTAGCCGCCCGTCTCTGCACTTTTTCTAGCGCTATAATATCCTTTTTTAAGACAGGTGCCCAAAATTGCACGGCATATTCAAGGTGCGGTCTGACCATTGATTTATACAGAGGCAAAATTATGTTTTTATCCCGAGAGTGGACTCCCCTTTTAATGCATGCCAATACTTTGCTGGCCTTGGCGGCTGCTGTTTGACATTGCACATTGTTGCTTAGTTTGAAGTCTATGATTATTCCCAAATCCTTCTCCTGCTTGTATTTCCCTAACTCCGTACCATTTAGGGTATAAATTGCTTGTGTGTTCTTCACTCCAAAGTGCATAACTTTGCATTTATCTACATTAAATTTCATCTGCCATTTAAGTGCCCAGTCCTCCACTAAATCCCTCTGCAGCGAAGTAACATCCTGCTCACATTGTATTACTTTTCCTAGTTTTGTGTCATCTGCAAACACTGATACATGGTTTTCAATGCCTATCTAAGGTCATTTATAAATAAGTTGAATAGTATTGGTCCTATAACAGACCCCTGAGGGACACCGCTTACCACTGATGTCCATCTTGAAAATGTACCATTTATGACCACTCTCTGTACCCTATCTTTTAGCCAGTTTTCTATCCAAGAACATGTATTTTCATCTAGACCAATTTTTCTCAATTTAAATAGTAACCTTTTGTGTGGAACTGTGAAAGCTTTGGCAAAATCCAAGTAAATCACAGCCACTGCGACCCCCTGATCTATACTTCTACTTACTTCCTCATAGAGCGTAATTCATTTAGTCTGACATGATCTGTCTTTCATGAAACCATGCTGATTTTTGCCAATTACATTATACCTCCCAATAAATTCCTGAATATTATCCCTTATTAACACCTCAAATACTTTCCCAGCCACAGATGTTAAGCTCACAGGTCTATAATTCCCAGGCACAAATTTTAAACCTTTCTTAAATATAGGGACCACGTTAGCTTTTCTCCAATCCTCTGGTATGATTCCTGAAAGAAAAGAATCTTGAAAGATTAAGAACAGAGGTTTACATATTTCAACACACAGCTCCCTCAGTACTCGCAGGTGAATTCCATCTGGCCCTGGGGCTTTATTCACATTCACATTGTTTAATTGCTGCAAAACTTTGTCCTGAGTCAACCAGTCACTTTGTATTAGTAAGTTATTATTAATGAATTTCATGTCTCCTGTTATAGGTTTCTCTTTGTTAAATACTGAAGAAAAAATAATCACTCAAAATTTCTGCCTTATCTCGGTCTTCAGTTAACAATAACCCTGACTCAGATTTTAGTGAACCTACATTTTCACTCTTGGGTTTTTTAGAATTTATGTACCTAAAGAGTCTTTTAGGATTGGTCTTGCTCTCTTTGACTTTCTGTTTCATTTTCTAGTTTAGCCCATCTAATCGCTTTTTTACATGCTTTATTGACTGCCCTATATGCTTTATAGGATGCCTCAGATTTATCAAATTTAAAAGTTTTAAATGCCTTCTTTTTATTTTTCATTTCCTTAGTTACCTTTCTACTAAGCCGCATTGGTTTCAGTCTGTTTCTTTTATATTTATTAACCAGTGGAATATATTGTGACGTGTACTTTTCTAGTGTTAGTTTAAAGATATTCCACTTATCCTCAGTGTTTTTCCCATGAAAGAGTTTCTGACAGTCAATGACATTGAGAGCTTCCTTTATTTTAATAAAGTTGGCCTTTTTAAAATTATATGTTTTAGCATGCCCCCTATGAATGTGTTTTTTTTTTTTTTAATTTATTTCAAAAGACACCATATTATGGTCACTGTTTCCCAACTGTTCCCTTACATTAATATTTGAGAAAAGATCCACATTATTTGTTATAACCAGGTCCAGACAGTTATCCTCTCTAGTTGGTGTTTCTACCAGTTAGGGTCAACTCCTCCCCTTCTTTTCCTATGGAATACAATGATCTCAAAAAGAAGATATTGAATATAGTGCCTACTGTGCAATTATTACTAAAGAAAATGCAATAACAGTGATTAACACATGGGGATCAAAGTCTGTAAGGATACTGGCTCAATATAAGCTCTCAAAAATTGCAGGTCAGTCTGGCCTACACCTTTTGTCTTGGTATGGCTGTCTTCCAGTAATGCTGTCCCCCAATTAATGCAGGTCTCAACTTGATGTTGGTTCTAGAAGGTATTCTAACCTGTCTATACTATCCCAAGGGTGGTTGTTGTCAAAATTAAACTGGTGTTGTCAAAAATAAATGGAGTATACCAAACGTAAAACAAGACTTATTAAAAGATACACAGATTATATATCTCCGAGACGTGTTTCGCTTTAAACAAAGCTTCCTCAGTCTGAAGCTCTCCTGCTCAACCTATCACATTTTCATTTGCATACAGCATAGACCTTTATGCCCATGGAAATGAGTGTGAAATGTGTGGCAGGACATTTAAAAGAGTTTTTTTTTTAAATATGTGCATTTTGATAGCAAAATTGATAAACATGTATTCTATATCAAATCAGCCAAAGTAAAAGTAAGCATGGGCATGAACATAGAAACATTTAAGAATAAAAATATAACCTGGTCCAAGTGGACTCCTATGAGTCCGTGCTAGACGCTAAGCACTAATATGGACACTGTAGTAATAGTCTACAACAGTGGTTCCCAACCCTGTCCCCGGGAACCACTATAAATCCAGATTTTAAGGATTACCTTGGGGAAATGCAGACCAAATCCTGCAATCACTGAGCAGTAAATCATATCACCTGTGCTGTGCTTCAGTGACCTGTTAAGGGTGCTTGAGAAGCAGGGTTGGGAACCAATACTCTACAATACCTAACAAGTGCTCTGTATAGAAACACGTTTTATTTAAATGATATAAGGAAACAGATTGTGCAACAAATGTTAATGTCAGTCATTGACAATTCAAATGTAGCAAATACATACAGTATGCTGTCAAATTCTACCCCAGTTCATTGTATTTCTTTGTCTTGCAACATGACTTCAATATAGAATTGTGAAATATGAAAAAAGTGAAATGTTAAACTGGTTAACATTCTGATCGAGATGTGCATTCTATTTGCCTTCTTATTGGATTTTTCCCATTTTTAAGAATGCAATAGAAAATACCCCCCCCCAAAAAAAATACAATGCATTTACATACTTGTGTCAATTCAAATATGCAAATTTAATGTTGGCAGCTAGTGCCTCGTTATCTGGTTGAGCTACAAAAATATGTTTAATGTATTATTCTTGGATGGCAGATTCAATCCTCTCTGTAAAGATATTTCAGATGTTTGAAGACATGCCACTGTTTCTTTGTTACTGTGTTGAAAAAGTGAGTGTCTGCTGGAATGGGACAATTGGCTAGTAAGTGCCTCCATGAACAAAGATGTAATAGAGCAAGGATGTCTGGAAAACAGTTAAAACAAAACAAAGATAAAAGTTGACCCTGGATTCAAGTGTTAGCATTGTAGTGTAATGTATTAGCATTGTAGGCCTCTTTGAATAGCATTGGATTTATTGAGACGGGTATATTGTTCATATTCTTATATTAAATTCGAACCAATGCCTGCCATAAGCATATTCTGCACATTCTCAGTCTGAGACATTCAATTTAAAAACCATTAAGAATAGGTGATCAAACTCAAGATTATAATTTTGGACCCTTATCAACACGAATCCCTTATGGTCATGATGTAGCTAATCTTTGTTCAGGGATTAAAAGAACCTATTTGTAATTAGACAATATGTTACTTGTAACAGAGGTTTGTGAGAATTGGTGCAGTGACAAAAGAATATTGTGATTTAGGAGCAGATTGTGTTTGTTGAAGCATTTCATATATTCTCTACTTACAGGTTTTATTCCAGCATCATTTATTATATACTTTTGCATAATTTACCCTTCCCCACAGTTCCAGCTTCATCACTGATGTTTTTTTATGATAAGTGTGTGAAAAGTTATCACGGATATAATATAAACTTTTTTCATGTAACTATAATTATGCCAGAGTTTCAGTGATGAGGAATAGATTAGTAAAATTCTGAGGGCTTGACCACAATTTAGCATGAACCATGGCAGTGAATGGGAACAGGCAGTACTGGAGGGATAGAGGAGAATGCGAAACAAGGTTTGAGAGGCGAAGATCTACTTAGAATCGTGGTTGAGGAAATATACTGTGGTGAGAAGAAAGAGAGACACGAGACAAGGATGGGCAAGAAATAAAGAAACATCTGTACTGTACGTGAATAATATGAAGTACCACTCTGCTTTCAGACAATGCATACACACAATCTGCATACAGGCTAACGTTGCTCAAAAACATCCCTTGCATTCACACACCCTGCCAAACTACGCAAATACACCCACATGTTCAACAACAAAGCTGTCACTCACACCCTGTATTCATACAAAAGATCATTAAGATGTAGAGTCAGCATGTACAATTATCTTGTGTGTAAAAATATACACAGGCCCACATGCACTTTTATGGATTCAATACACTAAAATATAAAAGCAGGTATTTACAGTATGTATTTAAAAATAATATATGATTCCATAAAAGACATATTAATGTTGGTTTAAAGTGTCATTCCTCGCACATTAGAGTCAATGCATTTTTATCTACATAAAGATAAATAAACCGCAAGATAAAAGAATAACAAAAACATATTCTTCAAGAGCTACTGGTTTAATATTTAATGTTGTCCAAGAAGCAGCCCTCAAATGGTCATCAGATGGGCCACAATGATCTTGGACAGCATCCAAAACCCAAACAAGCCCGTACAAACCCTGCCTATGTATATGGTATGCATAGGGCCTGCCTCGTGAATACTCGCTCGCTACTCCTGGCTAGGGATGAGCTGTTCGGGTTCGGACGGTTCGGAGTTCGACCCGATCTTTGGCAGTTCGAAAGTTCGCGAATTTCTAACTTTTTGGGTGTGTTCGGTTCGAGTTCGAAAAAAAAAAGAAATTTTGAAAAAAGTATAGAAAATGCTTAAAAAAATACAAAAAAATCTAGAAATAAAGAGACTCTTTACTGCAGAATATTATAAGCAATGGTTTATTAGATATTGAATTAAAAACTAATGTGTACGTGGAAAGATTATCAACTCTAAATGACCTCTGTTCACAAACGGGCATAACACCAGGTGTTTTTAGTCTGGTAATCAATTTGATACATTGTACACCATACTGAGGGTGGGGTGGTGTCTGCTTCTGATTGAGATTTGAGAATTAATTTCCCTAAAACATCCTAATATGCTGCATTTAACCCTTTCGCTGCTGAGGATTTTCACACCTCTGTGCTGAGGTAATTTTTACCGCTTTCGCTCATGTTTAACCGCGTTTTGTAGCCATATTTTGATAAATGACCCAGACATATTATATATCATTCTTTCCGGGAGAGTTGGCAGATTCATAATATGTCATTATTATATGTATACATTATGTCATGTCTGTATATTATAACAAAAATGCAATAAAATTTGAATTTTCAATAATTTATTATGTGTAAAGTGTTTTTTTCACATTTTAACATGCGATCGTTTGCGGTTATATTTTGTATGGGGTGCGCTTGTTAAAAAAATTAGAAATGGGGTCTCGTTACATTTTTTTTTTGGGGAAAATGTTGCTTTTTTTAACAAACGCACCGCATACAAAAATCGTTAGTGCAGCATTATTGTTCACATTATAATTGAAATGGGAACAATATTGCTGCATTAACAAAACAAAAACAAACAAAAAAAACTTGTTTATTTTGTTTTTTTAGAATTTTTTAAAATATTTTTATTTTTTTATTTTTATTTTTTTTAAAAACATTTTTCATGCTCATGTTTGGTATCCTTGGAAAGGCCATGCTCTGGCCGATCCAACGATATCAAATATTAACCCCTAGCTGCCACGGATCGGGAGATAGGGGGTTCATTGGAACCCCCTATCTCCACCATTGGTGGCAGCTAGGGGTTAACTCCAGGACTGGCATCATCGTGCAATGCACGATGACGCCAGTCCTCAGGGGGAGTTCCTGGAGGCTTAGCCGGGCTTAGCCGACATCCAAGATGTCGGCCAGCTCCAGGAGAGGATCACGATCCGGCGCTTTTCAGCGCCGATTCGTGATCCGGCTCCCCAGGGGTTAATCACAGCCACCGTTTGGAAGGGCAGTCCGAAGGACCTCCCCCCTCCCTTTCAGGCGCTTCATCCGCACATGCGGGGGGGCACCTGAATTAGATGTCATCGCGCCGCCGTCACAAGGGCTTGTTGTCAGTGGTCTACTGCTAAGTGGGCTACTTTCAAGTGGAGTTTAAAAACAGGAATTCTACCTGTACTGGTCTGTGGTTTGTATCTCTAGAGGGAGAGAAACTTCTGGTTTATTTATCAATTTGTTTAATTCCTCTTTAGTTTTTTTTTTCTGCTGTTTTTTTTTCCTTTTTTATTTTTTTTTCTGTTGTGCTTTTTGGTTGTTTTTTTTCCCTGGGTGGCTGGTGACTTGTTAATTGGGGGCGTGTAGCCTGTCAGGTGATTTCACTTGTATGGCTACATAAACTCAATGGCAGCTCACTGAGCTTGCTCACAAGGGCTTTTTGTCAGTGGTCTACTGCTAAGTGGGCTACTTTCAAGTGGAGTTTAAAAACAGGATTCAAATAACAGGTATCAATTGTTATTTATATATTTGTTATCTTGTTGTGGGTATGAGTGTTAGCAAGCTTGAAGGTTTGACCCAGTGCACATCCTGCTGCATGTATGCATGTCTGGAGGAATCCTTCCAGGGTCCATATCTCTGTAGCAAGTGTGAACGTGTAGCTCTTCTGGAAGCTCATATTGGAGATCTGGAAGGGCAAATCGTAACGCTGAGGCAGATTGACAATCTTGAAAGGAGCCTGCTTCTCACGGAGCAAAGTATAGTTGAGGAATCTAGGGGTGTGGGAGGAGTGGAGTTAACCGGGGAACAGGTTGGTAGCTGGGTGTCAGTGACACGTGGTAGCAGGGGGGGAGGGAAGAGGAAAAGGTTGGCTAGTCCTGATCTTGCGCACACCAACAGATTTTCCCCTTTGAGCGAAGATGTTGGGTGCATCAGCTCAGGTGTAGCAGTACTGGAGGCTGCTCCTCTAACAGCCGGGGGATCAGCCCACCAAGTAAGGGAGGGATAAAGAGGGCAAGTAAGCCTAGACAGGTTGTGGTGGTAGGGGACTCTATTATTAAGAGAGTAGACAGGGTAATCTGTCGCGCTGATCGCCTTAACCGGACAGTTTGCTGTCTGCCGGGTGCCCGTGTTAGGCATGTGGTTGACAGAGTTGATAGATTATTGGGAGGGGCTGGAGATGACCCAGCTGTCATGGTCCATATTGGTACCAATGACAAAGTAAGCGGAAGATGGAAGGACCTGAAGAATGATTTCAGGGAATTAGGAAGTAAACTGAAGAAGAGGTCCTCCAAGGTAGTATTTTCTGAGATCCTACCTGTGCCACGTGCTACAGTGGAAAGGCAGCGGGAGATTAGGGAGGTCAATGCGTGGCTTAAAGCTTGGTGCAGGAAGGAGGGCTTTGGGTTTTTAGAGCACTGGGCTCATTTTGCACTGGGGTACAATCTGTATAGTCGTGATAGATTGCACCTGAATGGAAGAGGGTCTGCTGTGCTAGGGGAGAGGATGGTTAAAAGGCTGGAGGAGACTTTAAACTAGTGGAAGGGGGGAGGGATACAGTATCTTACAAAATGGAGACAGAGTAGATAGCGCAAGGGTTTTAGCTCAGACTAAGGGGGGTGGAGCCGGGGGGATGGGTAATGTCAGAACAGTGGAGGCATGTAATGTAAAGTCGCATTCAGCATGTGTGGGTAGAGACAACATTAAATGTATGCTTGCTAATGCAAGAAGCCTTAATAACAAGATGGGGGAACTAGAGGTAATAGCATACACTAAGCAATACGACATAATAGGAATAACAGAAACGTGGTGGGACGAAACTCATGACTGGGCTGTAAATTTAAACGGTTATACATTGTTTAGAAAGGATAGGAAACATAAGAAAGGGGGTGGAGTGTGTTTATATGTAAATCAGGATTTAAAGCCTAATATTACACAACTGGAAAGCGATGAGGGAAATGTGGAATCCTTATGGGTAAATATTTCGTTGGGGAATAAACAGGGAAGTCAACTATTGGTTGGCATATGCTATAAACCACCTAATATAGATAATGATGAAGAAGAACACCTGTTAGAGCAAATTAGGAAGTCTGCACATCATGGTAGCACTTTAATTATTGGAGATTTTAATTACCCGGACATTAATTGGGATAGTGGGACTAGTAATTCAGCAAAGGGAATCCGGTTTCTGAATATTTTAAATGATACCTTCATGTCACAACTGGTAGAAACACCAACTAGAGAGGATAACTGTCTGGACCTGGTTATAACAAATAATGTGGATCTTTTATCAAATATTAATGTAAAGGAACAGTTGGGAAACAGTGACCATAATATGGTGACTTTTGAAATAAACTCAAAAAAACACATTCATAGGGGGCATGCTAAAACATATAATTTTAAAAAGGCCAACTTTATTAAAATAAAGGAAGCTCTCAATGTCATTGACTGGCAGAAACTCTTTCACGGGAAAAACACTGAGGATAAGTGGAATATCTTTAAACTAACATTAGAAAAGTACACGTCACAATATATTCCACTGGTTAATAAATATAAAAGAAACAGACTGAAACCAATGTGGCTTAGTAGGAAGGTAACTAAGGAAATGAAAAATAAAATGAAGGCATTTAAAGCTTTTAAATCTGATAAATCTGATGCATCCTATAAAGCATATAGGGCAGCCAATAAAGCATGTAAAAATGCGATTAGATGGGCTAAAGAGAGCAAGACCAACCCTAAAAGATTCTTTAGGTACATAAATTCTAAAAAACCCAAGAGTGAAAATGTAGGTTCACTAAAATCTGAGTCAGGGTTATTGTTAACTGAAGATCAGGATAAGGCAGAAATTTTGAATGATTATTTTTCTTCAGTATTTATCAAAGAGAAACCTATAACAGGAGACATGCAATTCATTAATAAAAACTTACTAATACAAAGTGTATCAGTGTTTGCAGATGACACAAAACTAGGAAAAGTAATACAATGTGAGCAGGATGTTATTTCGCTGCAGAGGGATTTAGATAGATTGGGGGACTGGGCACTTAAATGGCAGATGAAATTTAATGTAGATAAATGCAAAGTTATGCACTTTGGAGGCAAGAACACACAAGTAATTTATACCCTAAATGGTACGGAGTTAGGGAAATCCAAGCAGGAGAAGGATTTGGGAATAATCATAGACTTCAAACTAAGTAACAATGTGCAATGTCAAACAGCAGCTGCCAAGGCAAGTAAAGTATTGGCATGCATTAAAAGGGGAGTTCACTCACGGGATGAAAACATAATTTTGCCTCTGTATAAATCAATGGTCAGGCCGCACCTTGAATATGCCGTGCAATTTTGGGCACCGGTCTTAAAAATAGATATTATAGCGTTAGAAAAAGTGCAGAGACGGGCAACTAAATTAATAAGGGGAATGGAAGGGTTAAGTTCTGAGGCAAGACTAACAAGTTTAAACCTGTTTAGTTTAGAGAAATGGCGCCTTAGAGGGGATCTGATAACCTTATATAAATATATACGGGCCATTATCAACCATTGTCTGATAACCTATTCATTAACAGGACTATACATAGGACAAGGGGTCATCCATTTAGACTGGAAGAAAGAAAATTTAGCTTAAAGCATAGGAAGGGTTATTTTACGGTGAGAACAATAAAGTTGTGGAATTCTCTGCCTGTTGAGGTGGTTGGGTCTGAGTCTGTACAGACTTTTAAAAAACGACTGGATGACTTCCTGCAGACACAGAATATTAAGGGTTATAATATTTAATATGTGGGTAAAAGCTTCTTGATCCAAGGAGAAATCTGACTGCCGTTCTGGGGTCAAGAAGGAATTTTTTCCCAGTATGTTGCATATTGGCGAGCGCTTCAGACTGCGTTTTTTGCTTTCTTTTGGATCAACAGCAGTAGGTTATGTGGGAGAGGCAGAACCCGATGGACGCATGTCTTTTTTCAGCCTATATAACTATGTAACTATGTAACTATGTAACATCTAATTGCTCCGCCGGGGTCCCGGAGTGCTGGGCTGACATCCAAGATGTCAGCCCGCCCCGGGGGGCGCAGCAATCCGCCGGAATCCGGCGGATTGCTGCCTCCTGTGCATGGACGCGCTCAGCGCATCCATAGCACAGGAGAACCACTTGGCTGGACGCGCTGAGCGCGTCCATAGCAGCCAAGTGGTTAACTGGTGTTTGAAAAAAATTCAAAATAACATCTAAGGCTAGGGTCAGATGAGCGCATTTTGTACGGACTGTGCGTCCATGCAGTACGGACATACTTACTGACTGACAACAAGGTAGTGGCCAAACAGTCCGTTTTTTTCACTGATGTATTTTTTGACTGATGTAGCAGGGAAAATAAATTAAAATGAAAAAACATTCTGTCCGTCAAAAATGCTGGACGTATAAATGCAGTCCATCTGACCTCGTTTCATCACTCACATACAAAGCTACACGGACGTTGCAGACGTGGCGCACTCCGCACGTCTGTTTTAATGTGGATAAGTGCAAAATAATGCACCTGGGACGTAAAAACCCAAGGGCTGAATATAGAATATTTGATACAGTCCTAACCTCAACATCTGAGGAAAGGGATTTAGGGGTCATTATTTCAGAGGATCTAAGGGTAAGTAGTCAATGTAATAGAGCAGCAGGAAATGCTAGCAGAATGCTTGGTTGTGTAGGGAGAGGTATTAGCAGTAGGAAAAGGGAAGTGCTCATGCCACTGTACAGAGCACTGGTGAGACCTCACTTGGAGTACTGTGTGCAGTACTGGAGACCGTATCTCCAGAAGGATATAGACATCTTAGAGAGAGTTCAGAGAAGGGCTACTAAAATGGTGTACGGCTTGAAGAAGAAAAGTTACCAGGAAAGGCTTAATGATCTTTACATGTACAGCTTGGAAAAAAGACAAGACAGAGGAGATATGATAGAAACATTTAAATACGTAAAGGGAATCCACAAGGTAGAGGAAGGGAGTATATTTAAAAGGAAACAAAATAGCAAAACAAGAGGACATAGTCTTAGATTAGAGGGGCAAAGGTTTAAAAGTAACATCAGGAAGCATTATTTTACCGAGAGGGTGGTGGATACATGGAACAGTCTTCCAGTAGAAGTGGTAGAGGCCAAAACAGTAATTGAATTTAAGCAAGCATGGGATAGGCATAAGGCTATCCTAAACAAAAGATAAATCCAGGTAAAGTATCCATGTAATTGGGCAGACTAGATGGGCCGAAAAGGTTCTTATCTGCCGACATTTTTCTATGTTTCTATGTTTCTATGTTCTAGCAGTATTACGTTCTTGCCTAAACTGTGTCCGTTTGCTGCATCCGCCATGCATCCGCACTTCCGTGCGGACGTACTTCGTGTGTGGGGCTCCATTGGTCAGAATGCTATGCTGCCACGGATGTACAAATGTGCGGCAACACGGACGTGATAACTGCGCTCGTCTGACCCCAGCCTTAAGCAATGTTATTTTTCACCTCGGGATTAAACATTCACAGGGTTATTCAGAGAGCGGTGAAAAGCAGGAGAATAACTGGAGAAGTGAAAATTCTAGGTCAAAATAGCCGAACCAGAAAAATTCTCCCATTTATCTCACTTTCCAAATCGGCTGTTTGGTCTAGATTGTTCTCTTCTCCTGCCAGTTCTCCTGGCTTTCACCTCTCTCTCAGGGTTGTTCAGAGAAAGGTGAAAACCAGGAGAATGGCAGGAAAAGAGAACAATCTGGACCAAATAGCCGATTTGGAAAGTGAGATAAGGCTAGGGTCAGACTAACGCATTTTTCACAGCGACCGTCAAAAAGTGCGTCCGAACGCATTGCCTTATTTTTTCACGGAATGAGCGAAAACGGTCATACGATGCGCATTTTTGTGCGTGATTTTTTACGGATCCAAACCAGGAAACTTTGGGTGTCTGGACATTATGTTGGCCGGACATGAGCAGGGTCTGACGTCTCCAAATAACGCACACATGCCGCTAGTGGACGCAGCGCACTCTGTACGTTCGTACTAGCGGTTCTGCGTTCTTGAAAAAATGCGTTCATTTTCCACTTGCGTTGCGCAGCTGGAATTTCGTGCGACCATACTTCATATATTGGCTGTCATTGCCCGTCATTTGCTGCTAGTGCAGCCGTGATTAAGTGCGCCTAAACGCATGTTAAAAATTCGCTAGTCTGACCCTAGCCTAAATGGGAGAATTTTTCTGGTTTGGCTATTTTGACCTAGAATTTTCCATTCTCCAGTCATTCTCCTGCTCTACACCGCCCTGCTCTTTCGCTTCACGAAAGGTGAAACTCAGGAGAATGACTGAAGAGAAAATTCTAGGTCAAAATAGCCAAACCAGAAAAATTCTCCCATTTTTCTCACTTTCCAAATCGGCTGTTTGGTCTAGAATTTTCCATTCTCCAGTAATTCTCCTGCTTTTCACCGCCAAAAAATCTGTAAACTTTTTCTGCGTGTCCGAAAATGTCTCCTCTTTTCATACAGACTGCCGCTCCAAGCAGTTGTTTATGGATAAATTAAAGGAAAAGCATTTACCGTCATTTGAAATGTCATTTTTTGGTTTTTACATATTTCTATACATCCTAAAAATCCACCACTTCACGGGCAGGTTATGGGGACCTCCTAGGCAAGATATTTGAAGGAATTTTTCGTTTTTATTTTTAACCCTTATTTCATGGTAAACTCACTGTCCCTTTAAAAACGTTTTTTTTTTTTACTTTTTGTCCTTGTTTCCTGTCCCCCAGGGCACTACCCAGACCCCCATACACTTTTTATGGCAAATATCTAGCATATATGCCCTCTTGGAGGGCACTCTAAAAACCGAATTTTCAGCCCCATTGACTTGTATGGAGTTCAAGTTCGGGTTCGGGTTCGGATCCAAACATTTGGAAAGTTCGGGTTCAGCTTCGAACTAAACTCGGGGAGTGTTCGGCTCATCCCTACTCCTGGCCAAACATCTGCCTTGGCTGATATCCATCTACAGTTCGATCCTGTCTAGGCAGTGGTCAGTCTGTCAATAGCATGTTCCTTTCAGGAACAGATGTAGGTGGCCAGGCACTCCATTGTGGGCAATATTTGGCTGTACAGGCAAGCCTTTGGCTTGAGAAAAGCTGCTAGTACACCTGCAACAGTAACCACTATGTAAATGACGATGTCCTAAATAAGTAGCCACATGTGGACTTAAGTGCCTGGGCTCCTGCAGCTTTTTTTCTGATACAGTGTTGTGTTGGCTACTCAGGAGTCCAAGAGCACCACTTCACATGATTTACTTTATGTGTTGCAGCACATGGAAGGCAGTAGTGCATTATTCCTGTCTGCATCTACTTAATAGACTGCTACTAAAAAGCTAAAATAACTGTAACTTTATCACTGTCAAAAATATGGACCACTATATACATTATATTGCCAAAAGTATTCGCTCACCTGCCTGGACTCGCATTTGAATTTTAAGTGACCTCCCATTCCTAATCCATAGGGTTCAATATGACGTCGGTCCACCCTTTGCAGCTATAACAGCTTCAACTCTTCTGGGAAGGCTGTCCACAAGGTTTAGGAGTGTGTTTATGGGAATGTTTGACCATTCTTCCAGAAGCGCATTTGTGAAGTCACACACTGATGTTGGACGAGAAGGCCTGGCTCTCAGAACACTTTTTGGATGAATTAGAGCGGAGACTATCAGGTTGAGGTCAGGACTCTATGCAGGCCAGTCAAGTTCATCCTCACCAGACTCTTATCATCCATGTCTTTATGGACCTTGCTTTGTGCACTGGTGCACAGTCATGTTGGAAGAGGAAGGGGCCAACTCCAAACTGTTCCCACAAAGTTGGGAGCATGGAATTGTCCAAAATGTCTTGGTATGCTGAATCATTCAGAGTTCCTTTCACTGGAACTAAGGGGCCAAGCCCAGCTCCTGAAAAACAACCCCACATCATAATCCCCCCTCCACCAAACTTTACACTTGGCACAATGCAGTCAGACAAGTACCATTCTCCTGGCAACTGCCAAACCCAGACTCATCCATTAGATTGCCAGATGGAGAAGTACAATTCATCACTCCAGAGAATGCGTCTCCACTGCTATAGAGTCCAGTGGCGGCGTGCTTTACACCACTGCATCCGACGCTTTGCATTGCACTTGGTGATGTATGGCTTGGATGCAGCTGCTCGGCCATGGAAACCCATTCCATGAAGCTCTCTGCGCACTGTTCTTGAGCTAATCTGAAGGCCACATGAAGTTTGGAGGTCTGTAGCGATTGACTCTGCAGAAAGTTGGCGACCTCTTCGCACTATGCGCCTCAGCATCCACTGACCCTGCTCCATCAGTTTACGTGGCCTACCATTTCGTGGCTGAGTTGCTGTCGTTCCCAAACACTTCCACGCTCTTATAATACAGCTGACAGTTGACTGAGGAATATTTAGGAGCGAGGAAATTTCACGGCTGGATTTGTTGCACAGGTGGCATACTATCTCAGTTCCACACTGTAATTCACTGAGCTCCTGAGAGCGACCCATTCTTTCACAAATGTTTGAAAAACAGTCTGCATGCCTAGATGCTTGATTTTACACATCTGTGGCCATGGAGGTGATTGGAACACCTGATTCTGATTATTTGGATGGGTGAGTGAATACTTTTGGCAGTACTGTGTATATTTATAAGAAATGGCATATGGCTATTTTCTGGACTTTTCATCTAATGACAAGATTGAAATATCTATATAAGAGCTTGGATATGTTTTCAAAAGCAATTTGAGATTTGAAAATAGTAGCTTGGTCCCAATTACACTTGAGCTGTTAAAATTAGTGAACAAACCATTAAGCATTATGGCCCCACTTGTAAATGCTAATGGCACGTATCCTATTCAAGACCAGCCACAAAAGCTTGTTGTAGTTCATATTTTGCCATTGTATACCGTATATTTGTGCTCATTAGCCCAGGCCCCATGTAATCCTTAAATCAGCTTCCATACATACTTCATCACACATGTCAAGCCCATATCAGCCTGCCCTGATGCAATTCTTAGCCCCATATAGTCCTCAGACCCCATACAATCTTTAGACCCAATGTCAGCTGGCACCATACACCCCTCAGACCTTATGTCAGCCCCTATACTCCTCTCAGATTCAAAGTCAGCCCTCATGCACCCCAAGACCCCATGTCAAGCCATACATCCCTTAGACCCCATGTCAGCCCTCAAACAGCCCTTAGGCACCATACCAGCCATCCCACAAACATTCATCAGTCTGTTAACAGTCAAAATGTCAGCCCCCATATACCCCTCATACCCATATCAGCTTCCCTCATACAACCAACAGATCCCATGTCAACCACCAAAAACCTAGTTATCATTTCAGACTACACACACCTTCCTCAGAGATACCATGTCAGCATCAATAAACTTCATATTATGTTTGTTTTAAAAACATTTTGGCATGGATGATGCATGATGAACCCCATTGTGTATTATTCAGATCACTGCAAATTCCACATGTTTCTGCATATGCTATATGTGAGTTTAAAAAAACAACAACTCTGCTTTGTTTTGCATGAAACCATAGGGGTAAGTGCAAATGGCAACCTTTTTTTCTTGTAATGTTTTATACATGGAGTGAGCTGGATACTTCTGGTTTACGCTGCCACCCTGGTAAGGAATAGTGTGCAGAACTGATTTTGTGCATATATGTGCGTTTAGAGGCTCATAGATTTAATATACATGTGTGCAATGATTTGTATATATGTGAAGTAAGGATTGGTATATGTTACGGTTAAAGTCCGTAGTGCGGTTAATTTTAAGATTACCCGGGTAATTCTGACATTACCCAAAACCGCCGGGTATAGCTACAAAAAAATGAAAAAATTTAGACTTTACCCGGATTATTTTAGGATTAACCAACTGCCCTTGGGTAACAGTCTGGAAGAGCTGAAAAATTCGCACTTTACCTGGATGATCTGCAGACTATCCAACCCCGTTTGGTTAAAACCAAATTTTGTTAATGTTCAGAGAAATGTCTGAAGCTTTACCCGGGTAATCTGAGGACTATCCACAGCTTCACTTGGGTAATCTGCAGAGCATCCAACCCTGCTTGGGTAAAAGGGAATTTTGCTATTATCTATGGATATTATCAACGAAAATGGCAAAAAGACAAACATTAAAATGTATTAAGGATATAATGAATATACAAAGTAACAAGATATGTTTCTTATATTTTTATTTTTGGGTTATCCCCGCATCTTTTGAGTGATACTTAGTGATATTTAGTAGTAGTTTGATTGACTGCCATTTATGTTTTCTTTGTTAACATCATAGGCAAGTGTCACACCTGTATTTCTATGTTTCTTATATGAATGTGAATTCATGATCTTTATTATGTGTCATGTGTGCTTATATATCATTTATAAAACATAATAACCATTAGGTTACTCTTTATATAATATCTTTATCTTCATAAATAAATTTTCAGACAATTAATGCACAGAGTAACATGACGGTTATTTAGTGTGGTATGTGACTGGATACAATTTGGTTAAAGAAAAGAAAACACAATTTTGTTATCAGTCAGATAACAGTTTGCAGCTTTACCTGGGTAATCCGCGGAATTCAGTCAACTGTAACCTGCTGAAAAACAAAGAAAAGCGGATTACCCAGAGGCTTTTGGATACTTTGCAGATTACCCAGATAAAGTCCGAAATTTCATTTCACATCGAACTTTTGCTAACGACACCTGGGTAATGTTAGGATTACCCGGGTAATCCTAAAATTAACCGCACTTTGTACTTTAACCATAACATTTATATGTCTGTGTGTGTGTAAGGACTGTTATATGTAATGTATATCTGTGTGTATAATGGGAAGTTCTGGTATCACAAGTTAGGTATAACCCATGTTGGACGATTGGGAGCTATGACCATCACCCATCCTCTAGGGACATTTTTGTGACTGTCAATGCATTTCATTAGGCGTGAATGGGATAAGAAACCACAATATTTGGATGCCAGATTGTTTGTGATACATGATATTGTGTATCATACCATGTGTACAACATGATCCATAATGTTAAACAAGTGCTGCAAAAATAAGTACCTCGTGAGATCATGCACGGCTGGATGGATTAAAGATATCACAAAATCTGGCATTTTATAATGCGTTATGGTCAATTTTGTTCATTTTATTAGAGAGATACTGTATAGTATTACCACATTAACTATGGAAGCTTATCTATATTGTGTGTACAATAAAGTACACAAAACATTTTACTAAAATAACATCTAATTTCATTATCTGCAAAACCTAGATTTTTGGAGTAATCCTTCTATCCATTAACTCCACTTTAAGTCACTGTATAAGAGTAATAGCTTTATACTGTTATATTACATGTAAACATCTGTCAAGCTGAGAAATGTAATATTGTAAATAATTGCAGTTCTTTTCCTTTTGTATGTAACATAATATGTAAGACGCTTATACATGGTTTATTAGTGAAATGTAAAATGTTCAACAGGAGCTATATATCTATCTATCAAGTACCTTCAGAACACTTTCTGTACAAAAGGACAACCTTGACTAGTAACCTGTAATAGTTATTAATAGGCTTCAAGGGACATTGATATAACTAAAATTGTACTGCAATGTTCTGCTCTTATGTTAACCATGTACTCAACCCGTGTGCATATTTTAATGATGAGGAAACAATTTAATCAGAATATGGATTATAGCTCCAATTGCCCTATTCCGACCCTGCCATTAAGACAACAGGTGCAACCTTTATGCAGAAAGGTCCAAGCCGCTGTTCCATCCTTGCTGCAAACTCACTTTGACTTTATGGCTTCTTTCTGCACACTAACATCTTTCATACTTTTGTAGGAGTTGTTAATAATGGCTCAAGTCAACAACAGTGAGTTATTGCAACATAGCAATAAAGTGATTTTGTGTTGCCAAATAAAGCCACATCTAAACATACATCTAATTCTACAGAGTAGAGGGTGACACGATCCTCTGCTTCCTCTGGCTGCAAGTAGCGGAACTCTGGGAACAAACCGTTCCAGTGTCTATCCATGGCAGGGTTGCCAGATCGGACATATTTTCCTGAACGTATATTACCATTTCATGCAGAGTGTAGCACGGGGTCGAGTCCAGGTGGAATGCACTTCCTCCACTTTTTTGCATACGGAACTCAGTTCCCATTGCTCCCACCAAGGTTGGATTGGCATCTGAAGAGTCTGTAGGCACCTGAAATGTGGATCGCCCCTACACCCCCCCAACAAAAAAGAAAAACAGGCCAAAATGACTCTTTAATTATTTCTTTTGGCACCAACTAAAAAAAAAAGAACCCTGAAAAACAGTTTCTCTCTGAGCTCAAATCAAAAGAAGGGGCAGAATCTGCTGCCTTAGTTGAGTTAGTGCAGTGTCATTGTTTGTTTTATATGTAAAAGGATATATTGCCCCTGAAATAGAACAGAGAAAAAAATACATTAACTTTTTAAAAAAAAAAAATATTTTTACACATTACATGGCCATGTTTGTATCATTGTAAAGACCAGACTCCGACCTTTCCAATGACACCTCACTTAACCTTGTGCGGTGTTCAATTCAGAGATGCAGGTTCCAAAAACCCCCTGTCTCTCCTCACTACAGTGCCACAGTCTAGGTTGTTGATAAAACCATGCATTGCATCATCAGCTCCTCACTTGCTGGCAGTGTGGAAAATTAGAAGGTGAGTTAGTGCAGCATCACTGTTCACTTTATAATAGTAAACTGAGTAATAGTGCTGTGTTAGAAAAAAAAGTGATTTATAATATTTTATTTTTTGTTTTATTTTACATAAATCCAACCTGGTTATATTTGGTTTCACTTGAAAGGTCATAATCTTCCCTTTCCAATGATAACTCATATGTCCCTTTAGCCTGGGCTCCAGAGATACAGTGGTCTAAATGATTGTAAATTTAAAAAAAAAAAATATATATATATATATATATTTTTTTTTTACAGAGCAAGGCGCCCCCTTGTGGCAGGCGTCTGTAGGCACATGCCTACTCTGCCTAGTTATAAATCTGACCCTGGCTCCCACACACAATTAAGCATTTATTCAAGTGTTCAAACACATCTGTTCCTGTTAAGGCACAATAAGTATATGATTTATCATATATTTTTGCTAAAATCCACATATATACATATCAGATTTTCAGACATGAGTGTGTATTTGTCTTTAGTGCGTGATGACAATTCCTAAATGGGGACAGAAATCTTGAGTTCCCACACTTATTTTTTTAGGACTTGACCCCTGGGTAGCACAGGGAAAGATGCTGCCCTGCAACATGTATAATTCTTATTCTGAAGGAAGGAAATCAAGGCAGGCCACCTGGGATTCCTTTTTCTTAGTTGAAGCATATGGATTCTACATACTGCATTTTTTTTTACATATACTGCCCAACAGTTTGAATAAATTATATGTGTCCAGATAAACATGGACAATCTGGCAACCCTACTCCTTGGCCTCAGCACTTCTGGATAGTGGCCCTCTTTCTTTTTGCCATTAGCAGTTTCCTCTTACCAGCATTCGGAATTTAAGGACATTGCTTACTATCTCTTCTAATGTTACATACATTATTGCATTGAGAGCTGGGTTTATTAGTGGTGGTATAATGACAATATATATATATATATATATATATATATATAATACATATCTACAAGAGTTGTGGTGGAGGACTAAATGTGAGCTAAAAAGCCTCCACACTATAATAAGTGTGTTTTATTATTACAGAAGCCACTTGCACATCATATCAATTCAAAGAAGTGTGGCATAGCATTGATTTTAGGGTTCCGTGTAATAACAGACCCAGGATGCATAAAAGTGAGTAAGAGGTCATTTGCATATCCTACCCAGAATTCCTTGCTGCATATGGGGAATGTGGCACAGGAGCTCTGGGATGCAATTCTTTGAATTGCTGTGATGTGCAAGTGCCTTCTGTAAATATATATATATATATATATATATATAAAAATCCACTGAATACAGCACTCTCCATATTACCGTTCATTGCCCGGTGCAATCCAGTTGAAGTATATAGAATTAGGCAATAGAGGATGCACTCACGGTCTTCCAAACAAATATAAAGAATTTATTTTACAAAAAATTTTTTGTAAAATAAATTCTTTATATTTGTTTGGAAGACCGTGAGTGCATCCTCTATTGCCTAATTCTATATATATATATATATATATATATATAGATATATATTGCGTTTATTATTGCACCGGGTTTGCGGTGACTTTTCGCTGCATTTCGAGAGTCCTGTGGTGCTTGCTGAATACACTGCAGGGTGGCCAAAGTGGGATCGCCAAATCATACCGAATTGAAGGGAACGAAAAGTCACCGAACGTGCGGTGGCTTTTCGATTCTCTTTGAATAACCCTGTAAGTCAATAGACTTGAAGGAAAATATTCAGCTGAGTTATACGAGCATTGTGGAAAGGGAATGGATTTGACCTTTGTTAAGCTACAGTGCTTCCCTGTCCCTTATCTTATCAAATTAATAAATTCTAAGCTCTCCAAGGAAACTGCTTTGTGATTTCCTTTCTTCAGTTCTGAGTGTATTGTTGGAACTTTTAGAAACACAAGTAATTATTTATTACGTGAGCGTGTGATTAGTTTTCAGTGCAAAGGCTGCGGATTCTGAATGTAAGAGCAGACAACGTAAGCCCAGCAAATAATGTAGATATAGAGCAGCTTTAATGTAAGCAACACATGACAGCAATTTCTTGAACCTACAATGAATTTCACGCTGTTATTGGATTAGCCCATCTTGTTATCTGAAGCCGTATATTACTTTTCGGCATACACTGTGAGATATGATGTGTAAAATTAAAGAGCAGGACAAATAAAAGTATGTTTTAAAGAATAAAGCATAAATGTTACATGGCCAGCTCAGATGGAAAAAGATCAAACAATTTGAAGTAAGCATCAGCAATAACAAGAGCGGACAAAAATAACATTGGACAATTGATACAGTTTACTCACAGCTGAAAACAACTTGTCAAGATTAAAAGAATTAAACATGAAGACCTAATATTAAACATAAAATAGTAAACAGCAGTTAAATCTAAATGATTAAAATATTGTTCTTGATTAATTGGGTGTTGACAGTGTAAAGCTCCGGAAACTGCTTTAATAACCTTTCATCAATTTAGTTTATCTGTTTTATTATGCAATAATGTCTGTTAACACAGAATTTTTTTATACATATAATTAAATCATTTTCCACTAAGTCTCATTCATCAATTTGAAGTGATATGGAAAATATGAGATTGCCAGCAGTTCGTTATTGATCGTGGCCTCTAAACAATACAAGTGAAATTAGCCTCAGGTTATGACTGTTTGAAATCAGCTGTATTTATCATATTTATAGAACACATCACGAATAGTTGGGCTCCTCTAACAGTCAATACAGACAAAAAATTGTATATAGAAGAGTAACCAGGATCAGGAATGAAAACTTCATTCTGTTATGACTCAATAAAGAACAAAATTAATTATATTCACAAAGTCTTTTGTTTGTTTACCCTAGTGACGAGGCCTAACAAGGCCAAAACGATCGTCAGGGGTTGCTGCACCTCTCGTGCAGGGTTGACATCCTTGGCAATCAGTACTGGCCACCCTTTTTGGGTGAGAGCAGGCTGATTTGCATATGGAGCATTCGTCCCTATAATGGCACAAGCAAGCTAAAACCTTGTGAGACCTGAGTGGGCACCCACAGTAGAGCAGGCCATTAGTGCTGTTTTTCCACCCTTGCGCCCGCGTTTTAACGCTAGGATTGTAATGTGGCCCTTAGTGTTTAGGTCAAATTTCCCTCTTACTCGTTTATACAACCAACACATATTATACACCGTTTTTCCCGCCATTAAATGGACTTTCTAAAAATACCATTATTTCCATCATATCAAATAATTTACTATAAAAAAAATATGAATTATGAGGAAGAAGTGTGTTTTTACCATTTTTTTCATAATTTAATCCCCAAAATCTACAACCACCAAAAAAGACCCTGGCTAAATAGTTTCAAAATTTTGTCCCGAGAATAGAAATACCCAATTTTTACATGTTTTTGCTTTTTAACCCCTTCACTGCTGAGCCAGTTCACCTATGTGCACTGAGCTCATTATGACCGTTTTATACTCATTAGTTTTAGATAACAGCCTAGGTCCTATTTAACTAAACCCCCCCCAGACAAAAAAAAACAAAAACTTTTTTTATTAATTTATTTTTACACCAAACTTGGTCATGTTTGGTATCATTGGAAAGGCCATGATCAGACCTTTCCAATGATGTCAAACATGACCCTCTATCCAAAGGATCCCCCTATCTCCACTTGGCAGCTAGGGGGTTAACTGGCCCACTGACATCCTCACACATATGGTGAGGATGTCAGTGGGTGGGGGTTGACCTGGAGGCTTGGCTAACATCCAAGATGTCAGCCACCTCCAGGTTCGAGTCGCGATCTGGAAGCAAAACAGTTAATGCTGTACATTGCTGAAAAGGGGATACTCACCCCTTTCCAGCAGTGCACTTGCATCGCTGTGTCTTTAACGGTTGGGGAGATAGAGGGCTCTACAGGAGCCACCCTCCCCTTCCTGAATTTTACTACAGGCGCCGATGGGCGCCTGCCGATGATGTCATCACGCAGTGTGATGACGTCATCGAGCATGCCGGCCCCCTGGAAATGGAACGGCAGGCTTCCAGGCTGTCAGAGACGCCGCGGGAGCCAGTGAGGGAGGTAAATATCAGCGGGAGGGAGGTACCATGTACTTCCGCATGTCTAAGGGAGACCCATGGGCGTGACTTACATGGTACGTCCGCGGTCGGGAAGGGGTTAAGTGAGACCATATAAAGAGCAAACAAGAGAGTAAAAAAGCAAAAGCTATTTTCGCATCTGTCGACATGAGGGACATTTTCCTGTCCGGACGAGTGAAATGGGTTTTGTTCCACACACTAGTAATATTGTGCTTAGATGCACTTCCAGGGGCAAAACCCAATAGATCTGAGTGGAATAGGTCTGGAAAACACTGCTTTAGGCAATGTGCCAATAATTGCCACAATCTGCGGGGTCCCGGAGCCGGCTGCTGTGTTTCAGGGGCTCCACGCTTGGAGTCTTTACACCTCCCTCGGCCAGTGGTTGGACCCTGTAGCACTCTGATATCGGGTCATCGGCCACTCTTCTCTGAGCGAGTGCAGCTCCTACCTCTCACAAAATTTAAAAGTCAAGTGGCTCGGCATGACTTTGACACCATCAGACATTCGCAATCTCGTATATGTATGTTTGGGCACAAGTAGAAGACGTCAGGGAATCAGAATCAGAAGACTCTCACCGATATTTGAATTCCAGACACACTCCCTTCAGTGCCTTTTTGTGGTTCTGTGTCACTGACCCATTAACGTGCTATACTGTTTGACTATCATATATTTCACCTAGGTTTGTTTACTCAATTTTAGGATTTTCTGGCTTCCCTTGACCTCGTCTTGCACACTCTATATTATGATTCTTTTACTTCACTTGACCACAGTTTGTATACTTGCTATAGTGACCTTCTGACTCTCCTATACCAGGGTTGACTTTCTTTACCAATTTGCTGTTACCATCCACTTTGAGGACTAGTGTTATGTCCCTTATTGTGTGTTCATTTCCTGCGCGTTAGGACACCTTTTCTGCCACCATTGCCAAATCCAGCCACCTAAAGTTAAATAATTATTAAATAAATAAATTCCATATTCTACAGTGAAATAGTCCTATAGTTGTGAAATTGGTAGCTTGTTTACTGAGCTTCAAATGCACTGTAATAATAGTGCAAAGTGTAAGAAAGTGCGAGCCACCTTAATGCTTCTTTATATTGGATGATAATAGGGACATATTAAGAAGCAAAGTAGAATGCCTGGCATCTGTGCAGCTTTATTATGTTATTTTTACATTTGGATATTAAAAGCTAACAAGCGAGCGCAGGGTTCAACACATCTTTAGACATAGGTGACTATCTCAAAAGAGGGAAATAAATGTCTGCACATATTGTGTAACGCTCTTTGTCCAGCCTTGATAAAGGGTGTTTCACAAAACACGTAGATCAGGTATGTCAAGCTTCGCCTCACAATGTTGGTGGTCTATTATTTTTAGAATTCTTTGACCGGGTGACACCCTCTTGGAGGGTGACACTACTCAGGGCAAGCCAGATCCGCCATCAGGGCATTACGGCCCATGTTGCAGTAATGGGCCCAGCCTACTGGGGGGGCCTGCCGTCAGCAGCGTTGTTTACTTTAGCCCGCAGGCCTCAGGAGGAGGTACTGCGGCCTACTTGGGCCCGGCTGCTGTGTGAGCAGGGAATCAAAGATGGCCGCTTGAGGCCGACGGGCCCCCTCTGAGCAGTGGTGTCACGTGGGGGGGGGGCGCACTGGCCAGGTGACACCCTCTTGGAGGGTGACACCACTCAGGGCCAGCCTTTGTGCATGCTCCTCTCAGCAGCGCTGTCTCTCTGTGGGGAGAGATCTGCGCTGTAGACAGAGAAACTCCACCTCGGCCGGCACAAGCCCCGCCCCTCCATGTGACCGCCGTGGGGCGGGGTGAGGAGGGGGGCAGCCATCTGGGGAGCTTCCAGCACACTGCCTGCCCTGCCCCTTCCTCATACAGCACCACCAGAAGCACGTGCCTGTGGATGGGAGAAGGAGAGAAGCCAGGCTAAGGAACTGCCCTGACACCCGGCACATGCTGGATCTGGACAGAGGCAGGTAACAGGGGCTGCACTGGGAAGGGTAGAAGAGGGGGCTAGAGAGGTGACAGACTGTACACTGTGGGTTGGGGGTGATAGAGAGAACACGGGGCTGGGGAGGGTGACAGAGGACACACTGTCATCCATCCATTCTTATCTATCTGTCCATCCGTCCATCCCTCCATCCATCCCTGTCTGTCTGTCTATATATCCATCCATACCAGTCTGTCCATCCTACTGTCTATCCATCCATCCCTCAATCCTTTCAGAGAATCGCTGCCATTTCCATTAGAGGTCTATTGCTGTGGATTCCTGTGTACGTTCATACTCACTGCATTTACTGTTGGAGGTCTATTGCTGTGCATCCTGCGTACGTTCATACTCACTGCATTTACTGTTGGAGGTCTATTGCTGTGTGGATCCTGTGTACGTTCAAACTCACTGCGTTTATCGTTAGAGGTCTATTGCTGTGGATCCTGTGTACGCTCATACTCACTGCGTTTACCGTTAGAGGTCTATTGCTTTGGATCCTGTGTACGCTCATACTCACTGCGTTTACCGTGAGAGTTCTATTGCTGTAGTGCTCTGATATGCTTAACCAGTGGAGTAATCTAATTATACTTTTATGCTACATTGTTTTCACTAAAACACATTTTATGTGATGTTAAGGTATTGGGAACAACACTCTGTAAAACGATCTAGATTCATATTATTTTTTAATCACAATTTGAATTTCATACTGCCTTAAATTATTTGAACCAGTTTATACCCACCTACGGGCTTCCTTGCCTACATCTACCCCTTGGACGGCAATTTCAAAATGGGCCACTCATTTCCCGACCCTTACCCCACAGGACCTTATCAATTCCACTTTACAATCTCGGCGCCTCATTCCTTCAGCTAACTATTGGGATATGCTATACAGAATCCTTCATCGCGCTTACATGGCGCCCAATAGGATGGCCAGAGCCAAGCTCACACCTACCGCTGGCACTGTTTATGGTTATGTCCTCACATCCAGTTGTTCTGGGACTCTATCCGTAGATTCTGCTCGACAGTCCTTCGAATCACAGTTCCTAACACTCCTGAATGGGCCATTTTTAACTTTCTCCCTCCTGCCCCTGCCCGTCCCCATCCTAAAAGTCATAGGTTCTGGCTCGCTTTGCTGGCGGCCACAGGTAAAAAGGCCATCCTTTCACAATTAATTTTCCCGACCCCACCCACCTTTCGTATGGTATACGACCGGGTTTATTCACTGTTTTTAATTGATTGGATAGAAGCCTCCTTGCACCTGGAGGACAGGACTATGGGTTTTTCCAGAATTGGTCACCCTTAATTGCAACCCTCTCCGATGATACAAAAATCTCATTGCGTCGCACCTTTTCCTGCACCTCCTGGTATTCTCTGCAAATGTTGAAAGGCTCCCCACCTATCCCCCACGCACCCTCTGACTATGTCCTGTCCCATTTCCTGGCCTCCACTAATCCTACCCTTGATAACTCTCTCTACTTCTGTAGGACACTGTCCCATTTGAACCGCTCTGGTCCTGTTATACTAAACATTTACATCCAATCTCCATTCGATCCCCGGAGGAATTGGTATCCCCCATATCCGGTGTGTTGCCGCAGAGAGCAATTTGGTTCGTTTTCGGGGTTTTTGTATTGCTATGACACTGTTGAATCTTTCTCTGTTTCTGTATCGCAATTGAACCTTCAATAAAAATATATTTAAAAAAAAATTTATTTGAACCAGATACTTTATGTTAAATGTGTTGTTGTGCGAGCAATATGTGTGATTTTAAGATATTGGGACTAACACTCTGTAATGTGACCACGATTCACATTAAAAATTGATTTCCTATGGGAAGAGGGGATCATGGGGGGGGGGGCTATTCTGCAAGTCAGTAAGGGGGGGCCCAAAAATTTCTGATGGCTGGCCAGCCTATAGCTGCATCATTTGTTTTTAAATGTTTATTTAAAGTCACTGGGTGCAAAGGAAAGTACATAGGGATCTCAATACCCACAAGCTAAATGCAAAGCACATGGGTTGTTATGGTGCTTGAACTGTATATTAGAAGAAAGCAGAACAAGTTGAGATTCAGCACAAAATTTTGAAAATCAAGCACACCCACACTTCACATGGTTACTTCCCACTCATTGTCTGTCATATGTTGCTACTGCAAAATATCCAACCGTGCTGTCAGACACATAACTGATCGTATAATTTCTAAGCGATTGCAGAAATGTATTGGTGACAAAATAAAATAAAATTGTTATTTACACCGAATAACCAGTCTTACACTCTATTTCCAACCTAGGAGGCAGTATAAACTGTCTGTGGCCAGCCCTACTTCATGCATGAAACATAGCACAAAGAAAATAGTACTGTGTGATACAGCTCCCATATAACCAGACTAAAGAAAGAAACAGAAGGTTTTAGATCAACCTGAATTTGTCCAATTTGCCCTCTTTTAAAATGTGCGAATTATTCAATGTTGTTGATATATTTAATCTTATGTCATTCTATTAGTAAGAATTTAAATATTTTTCTGGATCATTTTACTAATCGGATATGATCATACATGTACTGTTAAAATGCATTGGTGCAATTTCACTATACTGATCTTTAATGATATTGTAGAGGGCCAGACTGACAATGGGACATTCAGGACAAATGCCTGGTAGGCTGGAATGGCTGTAGGCCAGTTGGGATTGGATATTAACTGATCATGTATGGCCATTGCTACTTGCAACTGGTAGGGTATAATGACACAGCTGCAAGAAGTTCCACATGCTAGATGACACCTTGCGCACTGAATATGGTATCTCATTGGAGGAGAATTTTGTTCTGTTTCTGTTTGCTTCAGCACAGAACTAATACATGACATAATTTCCATACTCTTCCACTCTTTCCATACTCTTAATCTGTGCCTTTAAAGTCCAGCAAAGCAAGGATTTATAAGAATTGCACTACAATTTTATTTAAAAAGTGTATTCAACATATAATTTTATATCCGCTGTGGTCCTAATTGGAGTATATTATGAGAATATAGAGGACCGCGGTTCACCGCCTCTTTGCATATCCTGACGATGATCCTTTTTGGAGGCTTTGGGCCACTCTTGCCTGTGCTTTATTTGCACGTCATATGTGCATTTTATTTGTGAGTGTAACTTATTGTGGATTTAGACTTTTAATCATCATCATCAGTGGAGGCTCTAACACGGGGGCAGCAACGTAGTAACCTACCATGTTTTGTGCTTGGTTTGGACTGTGGAATCAAAGTTGGGGTGGGACTATAGAAACCGCTGTTTGGTCGAACTATGATCGGGGCTTTGGAAGTCATTGATGGGCTGAGCTATGGAAACCATAAGTGTGTTGTAAGCACAAATATAACCTGTTTACTGGATTATTTACTGGATTAAATCCACTACAGAATGGCTAAAAAACAAGAAAATCTGCCTTTTTTGTAGCGGTCAAGTAAGAGCCCAGGCCGTAACCCCATAGAAATGCTGTGGAATGACCTCAAGAGGTTTCTTGACAGCGGACATCCTGAGACTATGACTGAGCTGAAGCAGTTCTATAAGGAAGAGTGGTTCAAAACTTCTCCTGACTGTTGTGCAGGTCTAATCTGCAGCTACTGCAACTACTTGGTTGAGGTTTTTCCTGCCAAAGGCGGATCAAATTGCTATTGAATCCAAGTGTCCACTTACTTTTTCCACTGTGCCATGTCTAACCACTTGCATGTGGAGGACGCGTTGGTGTGTCCACAGATTTTCCCTCTAGGATGCAGAGGACGTGCTTGACACGTAGCAATATTTTTCTGTTTTCAATTATAAAGTGAACAGTGATGCCGCACTAACTCACCACCTCATTTCCCATGATGCAAACAAGTGTGAAGCTGATGGCACACTGCGTTATCACACATTGTTTCATAAAAGACCTAAACTGCTGCACTGCAGTGTCCTTTGGAGCCCTACATTCCTGATATTTACCCGGCACAGGGTCAAGCAAGGTCTCATTGGAAAGTTCAGAGCCTGGCCTTTCCAGCGATCCTAAACATGACCATGTATTGGGTACAAATAAAAAAACAATGTAGTGCAAACATTTACTTTTTTCCTGTGGCAGTTGCATTATGTGCTTTGCTTATAAAGCAAACAATGCCACTGCACTAACTCACCTAATTAATTCCAACGACAGGAGCAAATGTGGAGTTGATGGAGCAATGCATTGGTTCATCTAAAACACAAGCTGCCATACTGTTGCAAAGAGAGCAGGGGTACTTTGAACCCCTGTAGCTCCATTCTATACGCATGGTCAAGTTAGGTGTCATTGGACAGGTCAGAGTCTTGCCTTTCTAATTATGTCAAACATGACCATGTAAAAAGTAAAAAAATGATTTTTTAAAAATGATTTTTCTTCAAAAGCAATGGCATTATCCATTTTCACCTATAAAATGAGCAATACCACTGCCACTACTCCCCTCATTTCCCATGCTCAGAGCAAGTAATTTTTTTTATACATAGTCATCTCTAATAATAAAACCGTTTTCTCCATCGCCGCAAATGATGCGCGCGTATCCAGCAGAGCTGAGAGCACGCGCATCCAGAAGCGCCGGATGCGCGTGCAGCCCTACTGATCGGCTGCGTGCGCATCCAGCACAGTTGGGACAAGGTGAGAGCTGTGCTGCATTGTATGGCCCCCGCAGACAGCCCGCCTTCCCGTGGGACCCCGCTGACAGCATGCCTTCCCATGGGCCCCTGCTGACAGCCGGCCTTCCTGTGAGCCCCCCGGCTGGACACTTCCACCGCCGGCACTCCCAACTCCAATCTTGCCCTGGCCACGGAGTAAGGGGTCCTGTTCCCATAAGCTCACAATCTAAGGGGGACTGTTCCCAGGAGCTCACAATCTAAGGGGGACCGTTCCCAGGAGCTTACAGTCTAAGGGGGCCGTTCCCAGGAGCTTACAATCTAAGGGGGCCCATTCCCAGGAGTTTACAATCTCATGATGCCCATTCCCAGGAGCTTACAATCTAAAGGGGCCCATTCCCAGGAGCTTACAATCTAAGGTGGCCCATTCCCAGGAGTTTACAATCTAAGGGGACCCATTCCCAGGAGTTTACAATCTAAAGTGGCCCATTCCCAGGAGCTTACAGTCAAAGGGGACCCGTTCCCAGGAACTTGCAATCTAAGGGGGCCTGTTCCCAGAAGCTAACAATCTAAGGGGTCCTGTTCCCAGGAGTTTACAATCTAAGGGGTCTGTTCCCAGGAGCTTACAAGTCTAAGGGGTCTGTTCCCAGGAGCTTACAAGTCTAAGAGGGGCCCATTCTCAGGAGCTTACAATCTAAGAGGGGGCCCGTTCCCAGGAGCTTACAATCTAAGGGGTCCATTCCCAGGAGCTTACAATATAAGAGGGGCCCATTCCCAGGAGCTTACAATCTAAGGGATCCTGCTCCCAAGAGTTTACAATATAAGGGGACCTGTTCCCAGGAGCTTACAATCTATGGGGTCCTGTTCCCAGGAGTTTACAATCTAAGGGGTCTGTTCCCAGGAGCTTACAATCTAAGGGGTCCATTCCCAGGAGCTTACAATATAAGAGGGGCCCATTCCCAGGATTTTACAATCTAAGAGGGGCCCGTTCCCAGGATCTTACAATCTAAGGGATCCTGCTCCCAAGAGTTTACAATCTAAGGGGGCCTGTTCCCAGGAGCTTTCAATCGAAGGTGTCCTGTTCCCGTGAGTTTACAATCTAAGGCTAAAGGCAGACAAACGCAGTCTGAGCGCACTCTGCGTGCGTGCATAACAGACGGATGTACTGACGGAAGATACTGTAGACACCACACGGTCTGTTTTTTTTAACGGACGTAGAAAAAAAAGGGAATTATAGGAAACAAAATTAATATGATATATGATAAAAATTGGTACATGATATGAAAAGCCATTTTGTGCGTCAAGGTGCTGGACATCACAAATGCGATCCGTCTGACGTCGCCTCATCATGCACAGAGAACACTATGCGGACGTGGCGCACACTGCGCGTCCGTCTAGCAGTTTAATTTTCTTGCCTAACTTGCGTCCATTTACCACGTGAGTTGTGCGTGCGCAGTTCGGCGCACACGTACTTCGTGTGTAGGACTCCATTAATCATGGATCTATGCTACGAAGGACGTTAAACTGTGTCGCCAACACGGACGTTAATCCTGCGTTCGTCTGACGCCAGCCTTAGAGGGAAGAGGAGCCTGCTCCCGTGAGCTTACAATCTAAGCGGGAAAAGAGGGAGCCATTCCTGTGAGTTTACAATCTAAGAGGGAAGAGGAGCCTGCTCTAATATATACAGTAAATGCCTTTGTAATGCGCTGTCAGCTGCGCGTGCATCCTTCACAGTTGCTCACTCGGCCATTGCGGACAGGACGGCGACGGACGTGTTACAAATGCATTTATGTATAGAGATACTCTTGGATAGGACATTGAAAAGCAAATATGTGGACACGAATTCTGAGCTGGCTACCCTCCGGGCAGGCTTAACAACTAGTATTATTCATAAAACACAAGGAAAAATTGAGTTTCTTCATTTGTGGCTAAAATTGTGTACTTTCATAAACAAAAATGCAGTAACCTGCTCCCATTTCTGTTTTTTTTTTTTTTAAACAAGAGTAACCCATAGAATATATATCATCACAAAGGTTTGGATGATAAAATATGGAAAAATTATTTTACAAGATGTAATTGAAATCGAAATGGAAATTTGAATTATTTATGTTCTTTCAGTGTTTGTTATGGCATTTTGATGTGACACGATGTATACACATAATAATGATATATTTTAAATCTCATGAGTCAACTGAAAAAAAAGAATATTACTATGTCTGGGTCTTATAATGAATCTTAACTTCAAAACACGTTTAAATACGATGAACACAAATCGGTCACAATGTGCACTGCTCAGCACACAGGGCTTAAATGGCTCAGCAGTTGAGGAGTTAGTGGGGTGTTTAGTAAAGACATGGAAGTTTATAATTGTTTATGTGTCAGCACATTGGATTTGTCTATACATGTGACTTTGATGATGAGATAACATTTCATGATCAATTCATACAAAAAGCCAGCCAATTCCAAACCGTTCACATCGCTTTTCTTGCCACTGTACTTTATTTTAATCTTTACATTCTGTCACAATAACAATCCTTATGTAAAATTATGTTTTTAATCCTACAATTAAGCATTACCTGCTCATCCCATGTTTCAAATAAAATCTATGCTATGTTCTTTTCTTTTTAACAAAACGTGCTAGGTAGTGAAGGGGTTTGTATTATCACGATGAGAAACCAGCTGCACCTGCTTAAAGTGCGTCCTCTTCTCTGGTTGCAGAAATATATTAGTATTTTCCGTTTTCATTTTCCCTGCAACCAGACTGCAGCTTTTTGTGAAATAATAAAAGATGAATAGTATCAATTTATTTGATTTTTGTTCTCTTTTTTTAATACATGGAAAACCCAGCTTTAGTGAAATAGAACAAAACTTAATTACAGTCTATAAATAAAATATGAATAACTATTGAAAGAAAAAGGTATATTTATTTTTGTGATTTAAATTTAGTGCAATCTAATCATTTTGTGTGTGTTGAATGTCAGGGCAAATTTGAGTATTTTGCCATGATGCACTTGAAGTAATTTTCCTATAACATATACAGCGCTTAAATGCATAAACCTATATACTATTTTTTGGGGACAATTCATGCTTTCTTTTAACTCAAATTTTGCTTACTTAACTTATACCGTAAATATATTATGAAAAACATATAGGCTAATAAGCATTATGCAAAAGCATAGGTTTTCCAACAATAACTATAACAAATCTAGAAAAATATTCCTCGACAGGCTTGTCAGGTGCTGATACCGGGAAGGTGCCAGTTTAGCTGGATTATGAGCCCAGTATGCAGTGATAAACACATAGGGATGGGTGAATACAGATTGCAGGGTAACCAACAAGCTGGGGATAGTGGGAAACGTAGTTGCTGGGAACCAACCACAGAAACCTGGAGACATGAGGAACTTTTGAAGGAACAAGAAACTTTGGAGAGGAAAGTCAGGAGACACTTGGGGCTAAATTACAATCCTCCCGTTAAAACGAGGGCGCTAGGGAGAGAAAACTGCGACCGCAGTTTTCTCCCTAGCACCCCCATTTTAACGGGAGATTACAATGCAGGTGAGGAGGAGATCACTTTTGGAGTGTACAATATAGAAGTATGGTGGAAGACACACGCGTACCAATGTCTGTGCCATGGGAGCAAAACAGAAAATGCGCTTCACACATCCTCTGCACTGTAGTAGTTATGAAGTGGAAATAGGCTG